>JAGKRZ010000005.1:0-175399 GCA_020002355.1 Intubia oerlemansii
CCTGGGAGCCCTGGGAGCCCTGGGAGCCCTGGGAGCCCTGAGAGCCCTGAGAGCCCTGAGAGCCCTGAGAGCCCTGAGAGCCCTGAGAGCCCTGACTGCCCTGACTGCCCTGACTGCCCTGGGAGCCCTGAGAGCCCTGACTGCCCTGACTGCCCTGGGAGCCCTGACTGCCATCACCTTGACTGCCGTGGCTATCCTTGTCGCCGCCGCCAAAGATTGCGCCGAGAATGCCGCCGTTGTTGTCGTTGTCGTTTCCGCCATCGTTTTGGTCGACAGGACCACCATTGGCACCTTGGTTGCCTTGGCTGCCCTGAGAGCCTTGAGAGCCTTGGCTACCCTGAGAGCCCTGGGAGCCCTGACTGCCTTGGCTTCCCTGGTTGCCATCACTCTGGCTGCTGTGACCATCATGGTCGCCGCCAAGGATACCACCAAGGACGCTGTTGCCGCTGTCGTCGCCATCGCTGTCGTTTCCGCTGTCGTGACCGGCCGGGCCTCCGTTGGTGCCCTGGTTGCCTTGGTTGCCTTGGTTGCCCTGGTTGCCATCATTGCCGCCACTGTGGCCACCGTTGCTGCCATCATGGCCACTGTTGCCGCCCTGGCCGCCCTGGCCGCCCTGATTGCCCTGATTGCCCTGATTGCCCTGATTGCCCTGATTGCCATCACCACCCTGGCCACCCTGGCCACCCTTGTCTGTACTGTCGTGACCAGACCCCGTGGGAAGGGCCATGATGGAAGGAGTTGCAGGAGGAGGTGGTGGGGGAGGATGATGAGGAGCACTGTGGACATTGTTGTTGTTGTCGTTGCCGGCCGTCTTGGAAGGGGTCTTGTCTGGCACCACGGGAGGAGGGGGAGGAGGGGGAGGAGGGGGAGGCGGCGGAGGAGCACTGTGGCCCTTGTTGCCATTATCGTTGTCGTGGCCGGCTGCCTGCGAAGGAGTGGTCTTGTCGGGCACAAAGGCAACAGAGGTGACGGGAGCATGCGTTTGGACCACGGTGTTCTTGCCGCCGCCGACGACTTGGCCAAGGGGCACTTTGTGGTTCTGGTCGTGCGTGTCGATACGGTTGATTCCGTTTCTGTTGCCAGCGGCAGCGGCACCACCACCGTCACCGCCAAGAGTGGCGACCGTCTTGTAGCTGTACAGGGTCTGTTTGCCATAGACAATGTAGGGGTGGGCGGCCTGCTTGTCGGTGGAGGTGAAGCCGACGGCGACGTTGGTGGTGATGGTCTGGACCAGGGTGGACGGCGGGTTCGCGAGCAGGTTGCCATTTGGCACACTGGAGGTGATCCGGACGACGCTCGTTTCGGTGACGACCGTTTGCGCGAGGGTGTAGGAGACAGTGTTGTCGCCGATGACGCCGGGGATGCCCTTGCTGACGGCGGGGTTGGTCGCCTGGCCAGGGACGGGAATTTTGGTCGTGCGGGTGACTTTTGTCGTCATGGTGCTCTCGTAGACAATGGGCGCTGGCGGCGGCGGCAGGCCGTCCACGTCCACGATGGAACTCGCGCCCAAGGTCGTGACATAGACGCTCTCGGTGAGCGTTGTGCCCGAGTGCACGATGAGCGAGGCCGACGGCGTGACGGTGCTGATGGGCACGCTCGACGTGCCAATGGCGACGCGCTCGACGCTGAACGAGACGCCGGGCGGGGGGTTGTCCCCGGAGGGAAGGACCGAATGAGCCACTGCGGGGGCAGCAGCACTGCCCGGGCTGGGAGAAGCGCGGATATCGTCATGGGGTCCAGCAGCAGCCGGCGTCGACACGACCACGTCGATGGGAACAGGGCCATTGGGGCCGAGCTGGCGGCGGTGGACGCCGGGAAGATCGCGGCGGGCATTGGTGACGACGGCGTGGGCGTCCGAGTCGGGCAGACCCTTGATGGCGGCGACGACGAGACCAAGACTGACGAGCAGCAGCGCCAGCAGCGCCAGCATAAACGGCCACCGCAGCGGCGTCGGCTTGTAGTTGCTGTTGTCTCTGATTTTCTTTTCGCTCGCCGTCGTCCCGCCGCTCTCTTTGGTTTCTCTGGTCTCTCTGGTCTCTCTCGTCTCCCTCGTCCCTCTTGTGGCTCCCGTGCCTCCTGTGCCTCCTGTGGCCTCGGTCGCCTCCGTCTCACGACTATCCTCGCTGTCGGCAATGCTGCTGCGCGACGACGAATGCCGCCACGGCCGCCAGCTGTAACGGCCCGACCGCCGCACATGGCTGGACCGGCTGAGACGATGGCCAAGACGGCCCAGACGGCTGCCCGACTGGTCAGGGTTCTTTTCCGACAGGGGAGCATCACGGGCGCCGACATTGTTCTCCTCGTCGTCAGCATTCAATGGACCCGCAAACAGACCCTCGCCGCCGCCGCCGCTGCTGGGCACGGCTGCATAGGCTCCTCGTTGTCTTGCAGCACCCAAGTCTTGGTCGTCGGAGCTCAAACTGGCATTGCTCAGTCGCCGTCTGCTGTTGATGTCGTCATCGTCGTCGCCGTTGGCGTCGTCGCGAAAGGGGTCCACGAGCTCGAGATCAGGACTCGGTATGTCGCGAAAGGGGTTCTCCATGTGGTTGTCCAGGTCGTGGTCCTCTTGGCCATCTTGGCCACCTGGACGCTCCTCACGATCCTCACGGCCACGGTCGTCAAAATCAACATCGTCAAAGTTGACATCGTGAGCATCAGGATCATCGATCGGCTGCTCGGTATACTGGTACGACGACCTTGACCGCGAACGCATAGGGCCGTACATGTTTGAAAAAAGGGGGGGGGGTTAAAGTAGAGAGAGGCTGTAAGATTGTCGTATATTGTCGTGTGTTGTCGATGTCTGCCGGTCGCTACCGGTGCCGAACGTCGTCTGAGATCTTCTGCATAGTTTGTAGGGCTCGAAAGAAAGTAGGTATTCGTATGATGTGAAAATCAAAAAGAGTGAACTAGGTATCACCAACTCAAAACAAGAATGAAAAATGAAAAGAAAGGATAGAACCGACCACCACAAAAAGTGATGACGATGTAGTGATCTGATACGAAAAAGAAAAAATAGAACGAAGGATGAGTTGACAAAAAAAAGGAAGACGCACAGAGAAAAAGAGAAGAAGAGGAAAAGAAGCAGAAGCAGAAAGCAGAAAGGCTGCAAATAGGATATATTTGACGCGTAAATTCAAAAAAAGGAAGAAAATCATAGGTAACCAGCCCGCCCACCAAGAGACCAAGAGAGGCGATGATCAGCTTGTACCCCTTCCCCCAACTCCCAAAAAGACTCCACTATGCACCTGTCAAAAAAAACCATGTTACTCTGTACAGGTGGTCCACGCACCCGCTGCTATTTTGTCTGCAGTGTTTCTAATTATATCATGGCAGACAGCAAAAAGCAGTAAGGTACAGTCCACAGCAGTCCACAGCAGTCCACGGCAATCCACAGCAGGCAAAAACAGATGCAAATCCGATCTGTACGAGGCCAGCTTTAGGCGCTTGGGCGGACTTTTTCCACTGACAAATTTGTTCAGACCCCTGGAGGTTTGTTGTAGATGGAGGACTGTGAGCCACGAGGGCCGCGAGAGCCTCCGGAGGTTTGGATGCGACTCCGAGGACCGGGGGCCGGGCCCATGAAAGGTACGAAAAAAGCGGCAAAGATGCCATACAGAGTACAGTCCATACATGTACAGACGGACATTCAGACCGATGCAGAGTGCATGCAGAAATGGGGAAAAGCAGAAAAACCAGAGGTAAAGAGCAGTACATGTAGAGAGGAACAGAGAAAAAGGGCAAAAAAGGAAAATAAGAAAATAATGAGTAGCCGCCTACACGGTGATGGGTGAAGGTACTCCGTAAAAGAACGTGGCTGGGTGACATGGGTGTCTGTGTTTGCAAGTATTTTAGTGTATCTCATGTGTATTAATGTTTATTTTACATGGTTGTGCACGTGGAGAGTAACATTTGATACTACACAGAGACATGTGAGTTACCCGCTTGTACAAGGTATATCTCGCATATCGTACATGTACTCGTAGGGCTATTTGGAAGGAATCGGCAGCAGAGAGAGGAAGGAGGAGAAAGGGCAGGGGTCGTGGTGGTGGTGTTGAGATGGAGATTGGGAGTTTTGCTGCAATTTGCGGGTGCGTAGGGCTCATACTTGGTGTCTTTGATTTTTTCCTTTTTTTTCTCTGAAATTATTTTCTTTTTTTTTTGTTATTTCTTTTACTTCGGGCCAAGTCAGCGTGGAAATGGCGCCAAAGTGACAGGGCAAGGGTGCGAGCAAAAAGTAGTCAGGCACACTTACCTATCTCGCACCAGCGGAAGTCGCATTCTCTTTTTTTTTTCGTCTTTCTTTTCTTTTCTCATTTTTGCATCTTTTTGGTGTGTGTCCCTGTGCTGCGGTCTACGGAGTGATGTGGTCTGCCGTGATTGTTTTCTATTCTTCTTTCATCGTTGCCTCCTTTGTTTTTCCTTGCGGCTTGTTTTGTGGCAGTGCTTTGCGGCTCTCTCTCACTCTCTCTCAAAAAAGCTTAAACTCTGGTGGCGGGCGAAAAAGCTCGGACGCGGCAGCTAAACAACTTTTTTTAGGGCGCCGTTGAAAAAAGGGAGGAATGGCGTCGGACCAAAGAATTCATAACGGTTCTTGTGTAAGTCGATCTCCGATTTAAAAAAAGAGGGTGGTCTCAGATGTACTCCGTAAATATAAAGCAAAAATGTAAATGTTGTGTGAGACCCTCGAGGCAATACTCATAGGTATGCTTCCATCTTCACTTTTTTTCTGCCTTTTTTTCTTCTTTTTTTTTTATTCCTTCTTTCCGCCCAGCCGCCGCGGCTACCGCCTACGAGTCAACCCTTGTTCCATCCTTTCCACCCCCCTGGCGCGGTGTGGCCGACGACTCCGTGCTATTCGACGCGGGCAATGCTGTCATCTTTCTCGCATTCCTCGTTTTGCTGCTTCCTTCGCTTCTTCGCTCCAAGCTTGTCTTCTTTGGGGCCCCTGGTCGGTTTGAATCCTTCGGAGCCCTTTTTTTGCCTTTCTTTTGCCATTTTGGTCATTTTTTTGTGGGTTTCGCAGTGCTACAACGCCTATATGGTAAAATGATTCATACAAAAAGCAACCATCCGATATAACCACAATGTCCACAAGCCCATCTCTACAGGGCTGTATTTCTCGTACGGGGAATAAGAAACTCTCTGTAACTCCTTCGTGAAATGAGCAGGGTCTCTCGCGTCCATCGTGTTGGCCGTCTCTTTTTTCGTACAGACGCAGAATAATCCAGAGTCGGAAGTATCTTACTCCGTTCGAGTACCTACATGCAAGTACGAGTAGGTAAGATACATTACTCTGCAAGATACATGTCAACAGAGCCTCATGGCCCATCTACTGGCTCACCTCTTCTTCCTCTTCTTCGGGCCCCTCCTTTTTTTTCGTCTTTTCCCCCGCAGCCCAACGAGGCGCATGGCTGCTTTTTCCTCTTTTTCCTCCTCCTTTCTCAGCTGCGCCCTCTTGTTCGCACTCTATTCAAACAGCCCCCTCCCTCACCCCTCCTCACATCGCTTTCAAACCTTCACCAGTAAAAACATCCAACCTCGACCAGTCAAACTTTTAAAGGATTCTCCGCGCGTCAATGACTGCCCCCCATGTGCTGCATGTGCTGGTCACGCTGATGCACATCGGCCACTGGTCCAACCAGAGCAGTGGCCTCTCCCTCTCTTCCTCTCCGTCTCCCACCCTCTCTCTTTTTCGGTGTGCATCTGTCTTTGTACTGTACTCCGTACCTCGTAGGCAGTTTTTGTGCACTTTCACGACCCATGTCCAGTCTCTTGCATTTTTTTCTGTCTTGTGCTCCATATGTTTTGTCTTTGCCTATTCGTAGGTGGTTGGTGTACGAGTAGGAGTCCACTATGGTGCAGGAAGTATGCATGAAGACAAAAAAAATTGGAAGAAAAAGAAAAGAAAAAAAAAGAAAAAGAAAGAAAAAAGAAAAAATAGGTGCCGCCTATTTTGGGTATGGCGTGCGGCTAAGCATGAAAAGCAAAGGGGGAGAAAGAGAGGGAGAGACCTCGTCGTCGGTAAATACAAAATGGCAAAGAAGCCTCCTGCAATTTCATGTTGACAAATAACATATTATCTACGGATGGCAAGTTCCTGTGCACCAGAGTTCTCTTTCTTCCATTCTTTCACCTCACGCAAGGCTCGTGGAAGACATAAAAATAACGTGTAATCCGTGAATCAGAATGGATATGGGTCATACACATGGGATGCATGCAATGCACGCAAAACGGGGCATGAAACATATACCTAAAATGGACAAACATGGAGGGTCTCCTTGTATGTATTCTGTCGGGCTCGTGAGATGGATGCAAAGTACTCGTATATTACACTTTATTCGTGAAAGACTATTTCAATTTGTATTCGTAGGAGTCTTAAACCGGGCAAAATGCCGACGGGCGGGCAGCCGTTGACGCAGCCGTTGACGCAGCCGTTGACACTGGGCACGTTATCGACAGGTTTGCCAAGACATCTGCGCTCTTTTCCACTTCTCTTGCCTCTCTTTTCTCTCTTTTCTCTCTTTCCCCCTCTTTCTCTTCGTCCTCTTCATCTCCCCCCTCCAGCTCGCCGGTTGAAAATAACTCGCAGTGCACACGCTCGCGACGCACCCCCAGCACGTGCACCAAGTGGTGCGCCATGCTCAGCATGAATGCTTCCGGGCCGCAGACAAAGTATTCCGTGCTGCCATTGTGCAAGTACAGCCAGTCGTCAGCGTCGGAGTCGGTGCTTGTAGAGGCCGACGTGCCAAATGCTCGCAGCTTGTCCAGGTCGATCCTTCCTGACATCTCACGCGCATGCGCTGCGGCTGCTCCTGCCGGTTTTGGCGCTCCTGCCCCAACTCCTCCTGCTGCTCCTGCTATTCCTGCTGCCCCAACTCCTCCTCCTAGCCGCGCCCCTTTGCCGCTCGAGTAAAAGATGGCCGTCTTGAGATTCGGCATGCCTCCTCCCTGGCCCTCCTTCTCGCCCTCCTCCTTGATCTCCTGCAAGGCATGCACCTCGCTAGCAAACAGAGCTGGCGCGTGGCGCGAGCCATGCACATACGTCACGGGCCGCTGCGGTTGTGCGGCGGCGATGCTGTGCAGGATGGCCATCATGGGCGACGCGCCAATGCCGGCCGAGATGAGCACAATGGGCACCGCGCTATTGTCCCTGGCCCTGTCGTCGGTGCTGACATTGCGAAAGACCGAGAACTCGCCGGCCGGGTGCGACACGTCCACGGTGTCGCCCACCTGCAGCTGGTCCACCATGGCATTCGACACGAGCCCCGGCCACGCGACGCCCGACTGGTAGTCCGCCAGCTCTCGCTTGACCGTGATGCGGTAGTACGGAGAAGCTGCATCGGGCTGCCAGCGGTGACTCAAGGAGTACTGCCGCGACTGGTAGAGCATCTGTGGCTGCTGCTGTTCTTGCGGTGGCAGTGACGGCGATGCTGTCGACGGCGCTTCCGGCAGCAGCATCCGCACAGACACATACTGTCCCGGGAGGTAGGATGGCAGACTCTCTTGCTTTTGATGGCTGTCGACGATGCCCCTGCTGCTGCTCGCGCTCGTTCTCGCGCTCGTTCTCACGCTGCCTGATCGGTGTAGCCGTGACGGACGGCTGTCGTTGCTGCTCTGGCTTGCGCGGCTGCTGGCATGACTGCTGGCAGGGCTGCCGGTGACGTGCAGACGCTGCGCCAGGCGATGATAGAATGTCTTGTGGCTGCTGCTGCTGGTGCTGCTGCCAGCACTACTATCACTGCTGCCACTTCTGGTGCTGTCACCGCTGTTTGTCCGTGGCATCGCGTCGACGTCGTCCAACCCCTGGTCCCCCTCCGGCAACCCCTCCGGCAGTCCCAGGTAAAACGAATAGACGCTGCCGTCGTCCGTCTCGGCCACCTTTTTCTTGACCTCGAGCTTGCGCCACCCCGTCCACGATCCAAAGCTGCGGTACAAGTGTCCCTCGCGACCCATCATGATGCGCGCCAGCACGCAGTACGCCTCCGCCCAGGCCGCCTGCACGGCCGGCGTCATGGCCGCGCCCAGCACCTCCTGGATCGCCCGCAGCAGATACTCGCCGACAATGGCGTACTGCTCCGGCCGGATGCCCAGCGAGCAGTGCTTGTGGCAGACGCGCTCCAGCTTGGGCACCAGCTCGCTCGTGTCGGCCGTGTTGGCCGCAAAAGCGATCATGATGGATGTCAGCGCCCGCGGCTGCCGGCGGTTGGCCTGGTTGACCGAGTTGAAGTAGTGCTTCAGCTCCGGGTGGTCGGCCAGCATCGTGGCGTAGAACGTGGAGGCAATGTGCTCGCCATGCTGTCGGAGCTGCGGCAGTGTACTCTTGACGAGGCCGGATTGTTGATAAGTGAGTGTCATGGTGAGGATGGCCTTTGTCTGTGGAGGATGAAGACGAGAAAAGACAGACCATCACCAGTCTGTCGAAGAATATGGCAGTCCAAGGAAGACGAGATGCTCCTTCTTTTTATACACGGAAGAAATCTTGTCTCGCCGTTGTTGAATTGTTTTGAACCGGCTCCCTTCATATCGAGCCACGTGGAGAGCGGAGCAAAAAAAAAAAAAGAAAAGGTCAAAACCTGCTTGGCAAGGCCGTTTCCCATCACCACGCGAGGTGGCGACGAGAGGAGAATCTTCCGTCATCTGCCAGTCATTTGCCAGTTTTCTTGGGCCTCGTATGATGTTTCGACTAGGCGTCGGAAGTTTGGTCCCACATCTGTTTCGCCTCGGGATGTCAAACTCGCCATTGTACGGAGTGCTTCCCGTATCTATTCCGTATTCCGTACATGCGAAACGCGCCGGTACAGACTGCCATCCCGTCAACGGGCATCTGCCAAATCGTGTTATGCAACACTGCCATGCGATTGACTAGTAGGGATGCAAGAACGGGACAACTGCCGCTGCATGATAACTGCCGGCTGCCGGGGGAAAAGAATCACCTAGAAAAAGCCACAGAAGAAAAGAAGAAAGAAAAAAAAGCCACATGGCGTTGACATGAGAAAGCCGCCGTACCGGTCACAGGCAAAGGGAGACGAAACAGTCTTGGCAACAATGGCAAATATCTGTTCGTTTACCTTTCCCGTCTTTCGTTACTAGTTTTCACTATTTTTTACATCTTTTTCTCTACATCTGCAACTCGTTTCGCGACCCTTAACAAGGCCAATTCAACTATCTCGACAAACGGACAGGCGGACAGGCGGCCGACAAGATAATATCGTTCGATTTGATTCTTTATCCGCGGTTGAAGAATAGCATCGTACGATACATTTATATTAGTGTTCGTCGTCGCGCTCGTATCTGGCCAAGTCGCCCCATAGGTATGATACAGGGACTCCGCACTATTTTATTACTCGTTTCGCCTTGGACGATTTGGGCCGAAAATTCAAAATCCAGCCAATGACGGCTCTTTTGGAGAAAGTAAACAGGTCGTCAAAATATCAAAACAAAAACTGCCGTGTTCAAGGCACGCAGTTTTTGCTGCAGAATGATCGATGCTGGTGTTTACTTGCTCAAACCTACCTATACATACAGGTAGATGATGGTGAAGAAATACCTGGATGATGGACTGTTTGATAAGAGATTTTCATGTGATCAGCCAGTTTTCTTGTTAAAATGTCCTCTGCTGTGCACTGTACGTACTCGACGACCGTCGAGAGGTTTTTTTTACCTAATTTATCTAGGTATTTACTAGTATTTATTTAAGTAGGTTATTCGTTTAATTTTATTCATTTTTTTCTTCATCTTCTCGTGTCGATGGTCTCGTGGGCTTTTGCAAAATCTAGTCTTTTTGTTAGTTTGTTTGGCTTTCTCTTTCATGCCCAGTTGTTGTTCTTCCCGCCCATAAAAAAAGGCATCCATAAGCGTCAAAATCTCATGTCTCTCTCCTCACCTAGAAATATTCATTCTAGAAAGGGGAATAGAAAAAAAAAGAAAAGAATAAAATTAAGCTCACCTACATGTACCTGGATCTAGGTTGGCTGTGCAGAAACAACAACGGAAGCCAAGCTGCCCGGCTGCACGACACCCTTTACTTCCATGGATCTTCCATACCTAGTTGACCACAACGCCAACGCTTAAGCATCCCACTCACACCTTTTCCACGCCGATCACGAAAAAGAAGGCCACTAGAATATTCTAGCTCCTAGAGGGGTGGGAGGTGGCAAATATATAGAGAAGAGTAAGAAGGGTAAGAAGAGTAAAAAAGGGGAAACAAGGTTGTGAGGGGAATGAGGGGGACAGAGGGGGACGGAGAGGGGAATGGGGGAATGGGGAGAAGGGGGTGAAGAATGATGGAGGGGGTGGGAGACGGGAAGGACGGGAAGGACGGGGAGGAAGGCTTCGGGCTGCGGCCAGCCAGATTTGGCACAGAGTAAGATACAACAATGGTCAAGCCGACTTGTCGTGATGCATCACGAGACATGGGGGGAGACGACGTCATTAGCCACGCGGCCGACTGCAAGATGAAAAAGTCCATGGAGGCTGAGAACGGATGACAGTGTGTTGTCTCGGTCTGTCTAGATCGCCAACCTAGTCGGGAGATGGTGAATGGCACGCCCGTATACTTCACGATGGCGAAGGATGGAAAAGGAGCGAGGAACGGACCGAAAGGACCAACTATAATTTTGCAAAGTGGAAGACGACACAAGGACGTGGCTGGCACGCACACGCGCCGGATGAGGTTGCTGGCAATAAATGCCCGGGAATGCACAAGCTACGATGCATCATGCATGACAGAGTCACGATGCGCAACGGACAAGTATTATACGCCAGCCAGAATCAAGGGGAAAAAGGGAGCAGGGAGGAAAGAAGGACAAAGAGGGACAGGAAGATAAGAAAGACGGGCAAAAAAAAAATACTACGAAAAAAAAGACAACAAGGACAACAATGACCAAAAGAAACGGACCGTGGACGGATGAATGTCTGCACACCGATATCGTATGCAACGCCGAGACAGTCATGTGGCTGTTCTCCCTGTTCCAGGATGGAGCTTCTTGGATGAATCTCGGAAGCAAACCTCTCTCGTTATACACACACACTCTCCTCCATTTCTGCGATGGAGCTTCCCGATCCGAAATGAGCTGTCGTTGAGATAACGAGCCGCGTGCCAAGCTTTCTGTAAAAAGGTGTCCATCCCTCCACACACACAACAAAAAAAAGAATATGCCGTTCTGTTGTCTGCGCTGGCCATGTAATCTGTACTCCGTATATGCTCCGTTCGCGATTCACACTCCTGCAAAGCTCCCATGCACTTCAGTACAAGGCCGTTCAAGCTTTTTGCAAAGAGTCAAATGTCCACACCTCCACAAAAAGCTTGCTCACCTGCCCGCTCTCCAGCCAATCTCGTGCCTGTCGCCTGATGTGCTTGTGCTCCGCATTATTTTGATTCAGTCTGCAGCGTCGCACGGACCACGGGCCTCATGGCCGCGGTCGAGAACGCTGGCGAGCCATCAGCCATCCATGCCCCCAATTATGTCTTGAATGTCTCCAGTTCTTTTTCTATTGTCTCCCAGTCCACGGGACGCCGCATGTGGACAAAGTACTCCCCCCCGTACTAGGTAATACGCAGTCTTCCGTACTCCCGTACGGAGAACTTCACTCGACACACGGGGAGGGGTAGCCCATGCACGCTGTACGGAGTAAAAAAAGGGCCACGCGCACACTAGATTTTTTTTCCTTTTCTTTTTTTCTTTTTTTATTGCTGACACAAGCGGAGCTTCGCTTGGCTTCTGGACTCTCGACTCTAGAACTCTGTATGCTGTGTCGAGCAGCCAACTCGTTTTTGGCAATGAGCAGCGTGTCAAACAGTGGAGGTGTAAAAAATGGTAGTTGTTGCGACGGGCCAGAACACTTTTTTTTTTCTTCCTACCCTTCTCTACCTTTTTTTTACAGCATTCTTTTTTTTCCTCCTCTTTTTTTGGAGCCTTTTGATCTCTTGACCATGCTCATATATAATTTTCATGCTAGGGAGGGCACTTTTTTTTTTACTCTTACACCCGACTGGAAAATGTTCGGTTTAAAAATACGGGTGCGTGGGATGTGACTCCGTGGGACGTGAACGTAGTACGGATATGAGCCACCTTGTCGGGTATCGTGACCAGAAAAAATGAGAAAGAGTGGAATGTTTCGCACCGATTTCGCATCAAAATGCCTGTCCTCTCTCTCTCTCTCTCTCTCCCGTGACACCATTCCACGTTCTCAGCGGGACTACCAAAAACAGAAGTGATCCGCCTGACAAATAAGATTCGACTGCAAGGAGCTGACCGCTGATACGAGAGAGAGAAAGAGAGAGAGAGACAGTACCCGTGGACAGAAATAGAGAGAGAGAAAGAGAGCTCTGGACGATAATCCCGAGACAATAGGCCCACGGAGATTATCGCCGGCCGTCCAACGAGACGGTCCCTGCCCAGTCGCCACGGGCCTCCAAGGGCCGTTGGCAGCAAATTCACCCCCTCATCTGCCCATCAGAATCCCATCAGAAAGAATCCCGCCCGTCCCCGGGCAGCGCGGCAAGAGGGGCCATTGTGCCTGAGAGAAGCCAGCCGTCCTAGTCTTGGTTATTTTTATTTTCGTTGACACTTTCCCCTCTCCCGTCCTCCCTTCATATCCGCTGGAGAACGAGTGCGGAGTAAATAAAGCCCATGTGACCCCTTCCTCTCTCTTAGCTCTCTCTCTCTTTGCCACGCCGCTGGAGACCAAAAGTATACAAAGTAGGATATATTGTACAGAGAATATGTGCTCTGTATTCTGTATCCCGTAGTCGTACAACGTCAACTCTATTCCTTCTTGTCTCTGCCTCTCTTCACTCATGGATCGTGACTCGTTTTGCATCTGACATTTCCTTTTCTTGTTTTCGTCTTTCTCTCTTCCTTTTTTCTTCTTCTCGACAGTCAAAACCGCCCCTAGAAACTAGATGCCGTGCAACTACATCTCGGAGTGGATTTGCCGAATGGTCGGCCGTGTTGATCACGCTCTTTTACCTAGGTAGTAGATGGGATCTGCACTTGTCAAGTCATGCATCACAACGCCCTGTATGATACATGTAGGTACAAAACGACTTCTGCAGGATACCAGAAATAAGAAGAAAAAGAGAGCAAGAAAAAAAAAAGAACCAAAATCATAAAAAAAGCATCCACCAACAGGGTTGCATCAATGAAATGGAACACACACCTCGCACCTTTTTTCCTTTTTTTTTTCTTTTCTCCTCATTTTCTATCTGCTTCATTTCCTTTTTCCTTACTGCTGCTCGGCAAAGACCCGGAGATCAGCCACACCCCCTCCTTTGTTCACCGACCGCCACTTGGTTTTCTTTTTTTATATTCTTCTTTTATTTTATTGTTCGGCCGTTTTGTACTTCGTACCAGAGAATGCCAACCCTTGTGTGTATTTTTGTCATCCTCAACATATTTTTTTTTTCTCTGGCAGGGGGGGAAGTCTTTCTGTCCTTCTCCCCCCCGTGTTTTGCCATTTCTTTCTTTGCCCACGGCGCAAAACAAAAGCCAAAATGTAGTAAGCCGCTTAGTCTCCGTAGCGTCCCCGTCTAGTGGTAAGATAGGTACATTGTAGCCGAACTCGTTCGCTCTACTCCGTAGCTTCGTCGGCAGAGCCACGGCAAAACTGAAGGCTAAAATGGGGGAAACCGAAGCCAAGTCACGATGGCGTCGTGGTGTGCGTGGTGTGTGTCGTTTGCAGGCTGCGGCGTGTGCGCACGAACACGGAGTAGGCTATCTCACGTCGTAGTGCAGAAACATACAGAGTACTCGTACCTATCGAGTATGGAAAGTAATGGGTGTGATGGAAATACGGCACTCCCCTCCGTCTGGGAGAGAAAAGGGCGGGGCGGAGGTGGCGGATGAACTACGCGGATAGACTATCGCCGAACGACGGTCTCTCCAAACATAGAGAGCGAGTAGGTGTGACATACATTTTTTTTTCGTTATTTTTCGTTTTGGGGGGTTTTTTTTTTTTGCCGTTTGTTCCTCAAGTGAAAGAGAGTGAAATCTGAGAGCTAGATGAGTGCAAACTCACGATATGGGGCAATCAAAGACCAAAAAAAAAGGAGGGTCAGGGGAATTGGCCGGTCGCGCCTGCCCGTTTTACCCTCCCATATGACCTCTGGTCTAGGTCCTCCTCGCGCAATCGCTTTTACCTAGCTCACTTTTTAGACCTGTACCCCACGCCCTGTTCACGCGGTCGCTCCTTCCGTGGAGACCGTTTTTTTACGTTTTTATGCTGGGGCAGGGCAGGCGCGCGCGCGGCGCTCTTGCGCTGTTGCTGCTTGCGCTTTCCCAATACGGCTGTGCCGGCAATCAAAGGCAAAAAGTTCCTTCCATCGTGTCCAGGTGACAAGCGTCTTTCTGAGAAAGCCCCCTCCCTTCTTCCATGCGTTCCTTCCTAATCTGGCACCCGTGCCAGATTCCCTCGGCGCGCCAGAAGCTTGCCAAGCGCCATGGAACCTATATATAATGCCTTTGGGCCCCCTCCTTGAGCTCCTGCCAGTTCTTCCTGCTCTGATCCATCATACACAATTCTTTTTGCCAACATCTCACGATCTTTTCCCTACCAGCATTCTAGGAGCTCTTCTCCCTCTAACTATTCTTTCGACACCATCTTTACCACCACCTTAAACCGCTTTCCACCCTCTTCACATATTCTTACAATGGCCGTATGTCGACCTTGTCCTCTTCTCAGCTTCTCCTCACTTTTTGGTGATGCTGGTCCGTTTTGGCATTTCCTGCTTCTCCTTTGCTAACACATCTCTCTCTTCTCAGGCTTCTCCGCTCGCTGAGTTTAGCCTTAGACAGCGTGTGATCATCGTGACCGGTGCCGCTCGTGGTCTTGGCCTTGTCCAGGCTGAGGCTATCGTTGAGGCTGGTGCTGCTGGTAAGTCTTATCTCGCCGACTCTTCCGCCCCTCTCGCTGGTCTTTTTTCTTCTTCTTTTTTTTTTCCTTTTCTTTTTACTGTTAGTACTGTGTGTTCTTTTTCATCAACTAACCAAACTTCCCCCACAAACTAGCGGTCCATGCCTTTGACATTCAGGACGTTCCCTCCGAGGACTTTGCCCGTGTCGCCGAGCGCGCCGAGAAGGAGTTTGGCACCAAGCTCCTGTACCACAAGGTCGACGTCCGCAAGCAGGATGAGGTCAACGAGCTCGTCAAGTCCATTGCCGACGAGCACGGCCGCATCGACGGTCTCGTCGCTGCCGCCGGCATCAACCAGGACATGGACGCCGTCGACTACACCAGCGACGTCTTTGAGCGCATCCTCAGCGTCAACGTCACCGGTGTCTTCCTTACTGCACAGGCCGTCGCCCGCCAGATGATCCGCATCGGCATGAAGGGTGGCAGCCTTGTCCTCATTGGCAGCATGAGCGCTACCGTGGCCAACAAGGGCCTCCTGTGCGCACCTTACAACGCTTCCAAGGCTGGTGTTCTCCAGCTCGCCCGCAACCTGGCCTCTGAGTGGGGCGTTCACGGCATTCGTGTCAACACCATCTCGCCCGGCTACATCCGCACCGCCATGACCGACGTTCTCTTCGAGGCCGTCCCCGGCCGTCGCGAGGCCTGGGAAAAGGACAACATGCTGGGCCGTCTCTCCGAGACCAAGGAGTACCGCGGTGCTGCCGTCTTCCTCCTCAGCGATGCCAGCAGCTTCATGACTGGTGCCGACCTGCGCATCGATGGTGGCCACTGCGCGTGGTAAACGCACGGGACACACACCTCGTCTCCTTCTTTTCCTCTTTTACGTCTTCGGTCATGACTTTGATTTTACGGTTCGGGAAACAAAAGTGCGGCTTCTTTTTTTTTACGACATTAATCTCTGCGTTGCTTTCTTTTTGCTTTTAGCCTTTCATTGTGGTAGCGGACTTTGCTTGACGATTCTTTTACCTAATTTCTATTAATGAACTGCGTTGATCTTTTATTGTTTACTTTGATTTTTCCAATGACTTCCCGTTGACATATTGCGTTGGTACCCGCCATATTACACCGAGGTGGACTTTGACGTTATAGAAATCATATTGCAGGCGATTATGATATGACGTACATTGAGAGATAAGAACACACAAAAGAAAGAAAAGAAAAAACTGCCAATGCCGAGAATGAACAAAACAAATGAACCCAGTACAAACTTTTGACCACTCTACTCGTCGTCCTCATCCTCATCCTCGTCCTCTTCTTCGTCTTCCTCGTCGTCGTTCTCCTCTTCTTCCTCCTCGTCCTCCTCTTCCTCCTCGTCATCCTCCTCCTCGTCATCCTCTTCGTCATCCTCCTCGTCATCATCCTCCTCGACACCTGACTGAAGCTTCTTCTTGTCTGCCTGCCGCTTGGCCTCCTCTTCCTTGCGCGTCTCCTCGAGCACACGCTGACGCTCGGCAGCCGCCTTGCGCTGGGCAACGACAAACGCGCCAATGGGCGTCTTCTCCCATTCAAAGTCCTTGAGGAAGGCGTCCACGGCCGTGCGGTCGCGCGGCGCAAACGTGACGCGCGCGCGATGGCCCTCGATAAAGGCCGAGTTGGCCTCGAGCTTTTGCACAACCAGTGCCAGGCCAGAAATGATCTTTTGCTGGCCGCCACCCTTGCCCTTGCTGCCGGCCCGCTTGCGCGCATCCTTGATCCACCGCTTGACCATGATGATCACCGGCAGCGCCAGCTCGGGGAAGGCAATGCTCGTCGACCACAGCGCAAAGTACTCGGCCAGCAGCTCCACCACCTGGTCGCCCACGGCCGCCTGGTACACGGCCGTGTGCAGCATCGCCTTGGGCGCCTTATACGCGACGGCAAAGTCGAGCTGCTTCTCCATGCCCGCCTTGTCGGATCCGCCGCGGCCGCCGCCGCGGGTGCCCGTGCGCTTCATGTCGCTAGCGTTCAGCACCTCGAGCAGCATCGGCGCCAGGGGGATGTAGGTGCCTGTGGCGCGCGAGACGCGCAGCAGCGACCGGAACAGGTGGAAGCGCAGCGGGAAGTAGGCCGCCGTCGGCACGAGACGCATGGCGCCCAGGGTCACCTGCACGAGCGGGTAGACGAGCAGCTTCATCGGGTTCTCGCTGTTGCCGCCGGCATCGGCCGCTGCGGCTGCCGTCGCGGTGACGGAGCAGTGCTCGGCCAGCACCACCGACCAGAAGTCGAGCGAGTGCACGTACTGCCAGTTGTAGACGTTGCGGAAGGCATTGTTCTGGTTGTGCACGATGCTGTTGCGCAGGTGGATGGCCAGCTGGCGGATCATGGAAAAGGCCGTCGTGTAGCCGACGGCCGGGTCGAGGCCCCAGAGGGCAGCGGCCGACGTCTTCATCAGGTGGATGCCCGGCAGCGTCGTCGCGTTGGTGGCCCGGCTGCCCTGGACCAGGCCCTGGTAGGACGCCTTGAGCACGGCCTCGCGCACGCCCTTGTCGCCGACGACGGCCAGACGGCGCAGCACCAAAAACGCGGTGATGCGCGTCGTCTCGCTGCTCGCCGGCTGGGCCCAAAAGTGCACGACGCTCTTGACCACCTGCTTGAGCACCTTGCGGAAGGAGAGCAGGTAGGGGAGCAGCGGCGTCAGGGCCGACAGGGTGCGCTTGAGCGTGGCGTCGTCGGACAGCGTGGTCAGCAGGTGCAGGATGGACGAGGCGAAGCTGCGCACGAGCGGCGAGAGCGTCTTGAACTTTTTGCCGTCGGTCGGCACGTAGACGCGGTGGGCGGCCGACTCCTTGACGGGGATGTGGTGCTGCAGCACGAGGGGCACGTGCTTGAGCGCCACGACGAGGATGTCGTGGAAGACGTCGGGGCTCTTGATGGTGAAGCGCGGCGACGAGTGGCCGCCGTTCTTGGCCCGCTCGTCGTCCTCGTCGGCCGACTCGTTGAGGAACGCGGCGCAGCGGAAGGCCAGCACCGTCTGCCGCGCCGCGCGCAGCGAAAAGGTCGACTCCATCGACGCCTCCCACTTGGCAATCATGTCGCGCGTCAGCTCACTGTCGCTCTGCCGCTGCAGCTCGTCCTTGAGAGCCGTCTTGTTCGTCTTGCTCTTCTTTTGCTTCTTCTTTGGCCGCTCATCATCGTCGTCGTCGTCGTCGCCATCGCCGTCGCCCTCCTCATCGCTGCTACCGCTGAGGTCGTCGACACCGGCCAGGTCCTCGTCCTCGTCAAAGGCCAGCGCTTCAGGGTCGTTCTCCTTGAGGAACTTGAAGAACTCGGGGTCCTTTTCCTCCAGTGCTGCCATGGCCTCCTTGGTCATGCCGACGTCTTCCATCTCGAGCTCTTCATCGTCCTCGTCGTCGCTAGCCGCAACGGCATTGTCGTTGTCTTCGAGTTCGTCGTCGTCGTCATCGTCATCCTCTTCGTCGCCTTCCTCATCAACATCCTCCTCCTCCTCCTGCTCCTCGCCATCCTCCTCGGCCTCCTCTCCCTTGCTTCCACGTTTCCGCTTGCCAAGCTGAGCAGCTGGCTTTCCCTTGCCCTTCTTGCCGTCGAGAATCTCGAAACCGCCCTGGAAAAAGTCGTCGACGCTCATGGCGCTCACGCGCGCATCGGGCCGCGCTCTTTTCGAAGCCGCCGTATGGTCACCGCCATTGCTCTCGCCATTGGGGCCCTTGTAGAATTCGGCGTCGCGGTTGCGCTTCGCTTGCTGCTTGGCCTTGACCTGGGCACGCTGCTTGATCTTGGCCGCTGCCTTGCGCTTGTCGAGAACACCCTTGAGGTGATTCTTTTCAAACTTTTTCGTCGCCTTTTTGGGGGGTGCCATTTTTGAACCTCGTCAAATAATTGACGACTGAAAAAAAACGACAAAAAAAACAAAAAGGGAAGGATGCGACGTCGAGAATCGAGTGTCAATAGGAAGGAGCGAATGGGGAAGACAACGGGGCAGGCGCCTGCCATTGGAAAACGAGGAAAAAAAGTTGTTATCAGAACATTTTCTTATCGAAAAAGCGGTGACCGTATTGGGGAAATTCTGCCGCCTCATGGGTTCTGCCGCCGGGCGTGGCAAGTGGGGCCGTGGCCATGCGCGCGCGCACCTTCCGCAGCGGGACGCGGAGCTTCCTGCCGCCTGCCGCATCAACGACGTCATGTGATTGAGTTGCGTCGTTCATCTTTGGTCTTGCTTCTCATCTTTGCATCTTTCTTTTGACTTTGTTCTTTCATCTTTTCTATTCGGGATTGGTTGCCCACATCTCTCCCCGCAACACACAAACCCCCCCGGCATGCAGATGTACATACGCACTCAACGATGACGCACCGGCAGTCGTATGCGCCGCTGCCGCCCAGCTATGTGCCCAACACAACGCCATCGGCAACCATCAATCTCGATGAAGTGAGTATATGAGTCTATACAGAGGTTTGGGAAAGCTGCATCTTTTTTGTTGCTGTCTTGCTTATCGTTCTGCCGCCTTTCCTACTGCCTGCTGACTGGCCCCTCCCCCTTCCAGGAAGTCAAATTGACCGAGACTCGCGCAGAGCGCGACCTGCAAGAATCGCTGGCCGAGATCTTTAGCATTATTGTGACGATTGACGAGCTGGAAAAGGCCTTTTTAAAAGATGCCATTCCCGAGGCCGACTACACAGAGATTTGCGAGCGGTCGCTCAAGCAGTACAACTCGCTGCTCAAGGACGAGACCGTGGCAGCTGCCTATGGCAGCCTAGATGCTTTCAAGCAAGAATGGGAGGTGCGTTGGCAGGAAAAAAAAAACTTTTTTGAATGTCCTTATATGTTTGATGATATCGCTGACACTTTCCACCCTCCAGCTGGAAGTTCCTCGTGCGACAGAACGCATCCGTGCCGGCATGCCATCGACGGCATTAGTGGCTGGCAGCGGCGGCGGCATGGGCGGCGGCGGTGTTGACGTCAGTAAAGGCAGCGGCATGGCTGCAGGAGGATCAGGAGTCGGTGGCCTATCGTCGGGCAACGGCGGAGGTTCGGGAGGCGGCGGCGGCGGCCATGTTCCGAGCGGCGCTCTGATTCTCGAGGCGACGCAAGACTTTATCACGTTCCTCGATGCTCTGCGACTGGGCCTGCTGGCCAAAGACCAGCTGCATCCACTGCTGTCGGACGTCATCCACGCCGTCAACAAGGTGACAGACCGCGACTTTGAGAACCGCGGCAAGATTGTGCAGTGGCTCATCACGCTCAACCAGATGAAGGCGACCGACGAGCTCGACGAGGGCCAGGCGCGTGAGCTCGAGCTCGACATTAACTCGGCCTACCAGGGGTTCAAGAGTACATTGACATGAGCACGATGACAATTTCCATCGGGGAGAAAATTGGGTATCTTTTTTTTTGTTGTTGTGTCTATGCATGAGGTATACCTATCTAGGGAAGATAATACATTGTAGTATAATTATACAAGAAACGTCCAGAAGCTGGGATAGACAAACTCTTCCTCAAAGATGCGCCGGACCTGCTCGAGAACAAAGCGTTCCACCTTGCCAACATTCTTGAGACTCTGCTTGCCGCTCTCGCGCTGTCCAATCTCGCTCTCGACGCGTACTTCCTGAAGCAGACCACCCATTCTGGTGCGTGTCTTTTGCTGCTGCTGCTGCTGGTGATGTTGCTGCTGTTGATGAAATGGTGGCGGCGGAGATCCAAGACCATGTGGCCCTGGCCCTGGTGATGGTGCATGGTGTGCTCCTCCTCCTCCTACTCCTCCTCCTGCTGCTGTAGCTGGTCCTGCTGTCGCTGTGGCTCCCGTGGCCGTACGTCTTCGAGGTGTCGCGGGCATGCCGCGCTCAGCATCGTAGTATGAATCATGCTGTTGGTGAGATTGTGCCTGAGCCTGTGCTTGCGCTTCTGCCTCGGCATCGGCGTCCGCCTCGTCGTCTCCCACGGCTGCCAGAGCATCTTCGGGACTCAGGAAGCAGAAATGCAGCCGCTTGCGAATATGCGCCAGCACTCCAACGCCGTCAAACGAGAGACCCGTGATGCTGAGCCGCACGGGAATGCCGACAAAGCTCGGCATGGGATAGTCGAGCAAAATGTCGGCAGTGAGCAGCAGCTTCACGTCGCCCGAATAGCGAATGCGGAAGACAGCCTGCATGTCCTCGGCTCGAGGCTCGCGGAACCGGGGACGATGGTCGTTGTCGTTGGCCTGGCCCAGCAGTAATGTGCGGTCCATACCCTCTCCATCATCGTTGTCGTCGTCTCCGTCTTGGCTGCTATCATCAATCGCCGAACCCCCGAGCATCGGCCCGCCACCCATGCCGTTCAAACCGCTCAATCCGCTCAAACCGCCACTGGCACTCTTGCCGTCGCGCGTGGGAGGCCTTGATGCGCCGCCAGCCGATGTGGGTGCCAGCGTGGACACGCTGTGCTTTTCCCGCAGAGCAGGCGCCAGTCGAGGACTGCTCAGCTGCGGATTGGATGCTGCTGCAGGATGAGAATGGGAAGAGGGAGCAGTTGGATGGGCGGGTGTCAGACGCAGACTGTCGCGGTAATCGGCAATGGAAAGGGAGCTGCCGTGAGACGGATGACGACTGTGGCTGGGCGACGACGATGGGTCGCCGCCGCCGCCGCCGCCGCCAAACGGATCGCCAAACGGATCGCTATACGCATCGACGACGCCGCTCTCCCGCCGGTCGCGGTCGCGGTGCAGCCGCAGAGGATGCTCCTGATGGTAAAAGGCACCACTCGCACCCGCCATGGCCGCCAGGGGTGTCTGCGTTCCCGACCATCCTGCCGGGTTCAGGCTGCTGTGGAAATGGTGCAGCAGGTTGGCCGTGCCGCCGGGCACCACGCCGGGCACTCCAGGGACGCCAGAAACACCAGGGGCACCTGGAGTGCCCATACCCGTCACCGTCTGATGCGAGCTTCCGCTCAGTTCATGCCGATGTTGCTGGTGATGCTGCTGTCCACCTCCTCCACCTCCTCCGCCCCCTTCTCGCCTCCTCGGCCGATCCTCCATGTTCTGTCCTCTCTCTTCCTCCGCCTCGCTGCCGCTGTCGCCGCTCGCGCCATCGTCCTCGTAAAAGTCGGGCAGCGGGTCGGTAATGTCCTTGAGCTCGAGCTCTGGCGGAATCGTTCCAAACTCGAAATCGTGCACCGTCACCGACTTGATGAACCGAGGCAGCGGCACCGTCTGGAACTTGCTGTGGATAAAGTCGCGGATCCGGTGCGCGAGCTCCTGCCCATCAGGGCCCGCCGTGAGCGTCTCCCAGTTGAGGTCAATCGACATGGGAGAGAAAGAGAAAGGGGTGTCGGTATGGCGAGGTTGCACAAAGGGAGTGGAGGGGGGGAGAGCAGAAGGGTCGAAATGACGTCGCACGGAGCTGTGGTAGGCGTGTTTGTGGGGTGGTGGCATCACGTGACACTTCCAACCACAGCATTTTCCCAATTGGGAACAATTCCTCTTTCTGATATTGATTTTTTTGATTATTTTGTACTTTGATATTTTGATTTTTGCATGTATCTTACACTTTGTCCCAATCCCTATACGCCCTCCATCTTCACTCGTCCTCGATCTGCCGTTGTGCGTGGCCACTTCCGTTCCCACCTCCACCTCCCGCCCCTCCTTTCCCACCACTCGACGGAGCAAGGCCCCGTGAGCCAAACATGTGCCAGCAGTCCGGCGCCTGCAGGATATAGCGGTCCATGGCCTCGCGGAAGCGTGACTTGTACTCTTTGGGACTGGTGACGGTAGGTCGGTTGCGGCCACCGCCCGCGAAACCGCGATCTTTGATCCAACTCTCGAGCTTCTTGTCCCACGTGTACGTGCGGATGCAGTCGATGATGCCGACCACGAGCTCCTTGCGCGACTCGTCGACGGCCACCATGAGCGAGTAGTCCATGACGTCCTGGCGCGCCAGGAACAGCGTGTCGTTCCACACGGATCCCCAGAGCAGCTTCTTGGCGTGCTCGCGCACAAACAGCGGCGACTCGTAAATGTAGTCGAGAATGTTCTCGTCCAGCAGCACCTCGTTCTGCTCGCCCGTCGACTGGATCTTGCGGTTGCGCATCGAGCCCTTGAGATCAAACTTGCGCGTCTCCTGCCGGTCGTAAAACAGATTCTCCATAATCAGGAGGTCCAGCTTGTGGTCCGTGCCCGTCGCCGAGTTCTTGACAATCACCTGGAAGAAGCCCAGCATCTTGGCAATCACTGACGGCAGGTCGTGGAACAGAGCCTCGGCCATGATGCGGAAATACGACGGCGCAATCTGAAGGAACGCTGCCGTCTCAATAGGCGACAGGGACTGCGATTGTTAGCGGTGAACATTAGGGGATAGGAAATAAAGAACGCAAACAAAGAGAACGACAATGACCTACCTTCATGACAAGCCGATCGTCCAGCGTCTTGAGAAAGACCGACTTGGTCTTGCCGCCCTTGGAGTCCCATTTAAGACACCGCGACAAGGACTCGACCAGCCGGTCGGCCACGCCAAACTTGCGCCGCAGCGCATCAAACTGCTCGGCGTAAAAGATCTTGCACGTCATCTTGGCCGATCCCTCCGTGAACTGGTACTTGAGGTGCGTGCCCGTGTTGACCTTGAGGCTGCGCTCCAGCTCCTCCTCGTCGTCCATGGCCTTGGGTGGCGTGAGAGTGACAGCCGCGGGGATATTCGGAGTCGGGGCAGCAGCCGGGGCCGTGTTGTTTTTGGTGCGTGGCTCAGATACGGGTGCAGCATTGACAGTATCGACAGTCGTGGCAGTCGTGCCATTTGCAACGGTCTCGTTAGGAGCTTCTTGGGTCGCATCGGCAGCCGACGGTCCATCTTGGCTTTGGGTGGCGGCTTCCATGTTGTCAGAGTTCTGGGTGTTGCTCGTGGTGCCGCTCTGTTGCTCCATATCGGATGGTGTCGCTGGCCCAGTAGCAGTCAGTACACTGGCCACCTGGCTCGTCATCTCCCTCTCCTCATCCGTCACGCCGTTCTCGGTATCGTCTTCGTCTTCGTTGTCGTCCTCATCGTCATCGTCATCCTCCTCCCCGGCCACCGCTGCCTGCTGCCCATCCATACCGGCCTCCTTGAGCCGCTGCAACTTGAGCTCCATCTTGCGTTCCTTGCGAAGAGCACGCCGGGCCTGCCGACGGATATCCTCGAGCTTGGCCAGATAGTCTTGTGAGCTGAGAGCAAAGGCGATCAGCGAGCTCGGCTCGTCCTCGCGCACAATCACGTCCGAGTCAATAAAGATGTGGTCCATGGGCCGGATCGGGTACTCGAGCTCGGGCCAGCCACTGGCGGACCGCTCCGCCCAAAAGTTGCTCAGCATCTTCATCAGCATCGACTTCTTGTCCGGCTGCAGCTCCGTCGGTACCGACCCGCTTGGCTCCAGGTGCTCGGCAATCGTTTCCACGTCGGGCAGAATATCGTCAAGCGACTGGTCGACAAGGTAGTTTTCGTCGTCGTCGCCCGTGCGGCCACCGCTGGTGCTCGTCGTCTCAACGGTAGGCGCCGACGAGCCCTGCGACACTTGGGTGTCGATGGCCGGTTGAGACTGCTCGCTTTCCTGTGTTTCTTGTGATTCCTGTGCTTCTTGGGCTTCTTGGGCTTCTTGGGCTTCTTGGGCTGGCTGGCTTTCCGGAACCTTGTTCTGTTGAGCACCTTCGGCCACCGTAGCATTCTCATTGACAGCTTCATCCTTGGTAGCCGATGTTGGCGCTGCAGCCTCGGGCTTGTCCTTGGGAGGAGCAGGCGTATCCGACACTTGACTCGACGGCGTGCGGCTGAGCGGTGGGGGCAAGGCCGAAGCCGCTTTTGAAGAGCTTGACTTTGTTGTGGCAGCCGGTGCAGCAGCCTTTCCAGAAGACCCAGCTGCTGCTGCCGACTTTGATCCCTTGACCCGGCCAGGCCCTGCCACCGCTGCACCGCCTCCTACAGGACGGTCAATATGCTCAGATGCTGGCAGCTGATCGTCGTCGGTCGGACCTGGCTCCTGGACGGCCTGGTCCACACTGTCGTAGACCTCGACGGTGGCCCGCGCTGAGGATTTGGGAAAGAAGGCACGGTGGCGCTGCATCTTGGCAGCCTGCTGACGGCGCTCGCGGTTGCGCTCCTTTTCGAATTCGCGACTGAGCTGCTCGAACCGCTGCGCCAAGCTAGTAACTTTGGAGTCGCGGTCGCGCTTGCTCTGCATGAATCGAGGAATGCCCGAAGTTGATCCTCCACTGCCGCCGCCACTGCCGCCACCAGCACCACCACCACTGTTGCTGCTGTTACCACCGCCGCTGCCACTACCGCTAGCGCCGCCGCCGCCGCTGCCGCTGGCACGGTTCTTGAGCGCCGTCAGACCGATGCGGTCGGAAATCTTCTTTTCAATCTTGGCAGGGTAGTGGTCACTCGAAGACGTCTTGGACGTGTCGCCGGCACGCTGCGACGATGATGTACGCGACATGGCCGGCGACACGAGAGGTGCCATTTTGCGAGACGAGCTGCGTTGGTCCAGTGTTGGCCGCGATGACGTCTTTGAGGATGTCGTCTTGACAGAACCCGATCCGCCGCCGCCGCCACTGGCATTGCTGCTGTCGGACGACTGCGATCCTTGCGACTGCACCTTAAACTCGCGCCGGAGTTGCTCGACACGCTCTGTCAGTGACTGCTGTGATGGGTGCGAGGGAGCCGTCGGTCGTATGGGCTTGGTCGGGCTGGGTGATCGAGCACGGGGCGAGGTGAGAGGGGTGGTCGAGATGGGCTCTGGGATGCCTGTGGGAGCGGGACTGCTGGGTTCTTCCTTGGGCTGAGGTCGAGGCGGGGGTGGCATGGCAGCAGCATCCGCTTTTGCGGCGTCGATTTTCGCCTCCGCGACAGGCGCTGCCACTGCAGAATCGGGAGTTGCAGCTGGCGCAGACGGTGTCTCGGCCGGGGTCTCGGCCGGAGTCTCGACCGGAGTGGGAGCTGCAGAAGACGGCTGCTGGTCACCGACCGAGGAATCAGCGACAGCAGAGTTCTCTGCTGTCTTTGCCGCCTTATCCGCCTTGTCCGTCTTGTCGGTAGCGACCTCGGTCATTTCCACCGGTTTATCATCCTTGCTGGGCGCCTGCGTCTCCTGCGAGGGCTGCTGCGAAGACTGCGGTGTCGTAGACACGGCCTGCTTTTCGTCCAGTTCACTAAACGACGTCTGTGCCGTGGTCGGCGTGGATGCCGGAGGTCCTGCCGTCGTGGGCGTCTTTGGTTCGCGCGTATCAATCTCTGGAGGAGGCTCCTTGCTATTGTTGCTGCCGCTGCTCTTGGACTCGGTATCGGTAAACATTTTACGCAGCTGAATGACGGTGAGCTGCCGAACATCCTTGTCGGAGAGGTAGTCGGCCTCAAACTTGTTGAAGGCAGCATCCCATTCGGCGGCCTTTTCGGCCATGGTGCGCAGCATGGCGTTGAGCGGGATGATCTCGTAGTGCTTGGACTGCATGTAGGCGCGCTCGAGGGCACGCAGGACTTGGGCATGCTCCTCGTTGGCGCGCTTGAGCAGGCGCTCGACCTCGGCGCGACAGTCCTTTTCCTTGTCGGGCAGCACGCTGTCGATGCGGATGCTCTTGATGCGCGTCTTGACCGAGGTGATGAAGCGCACCCAGCGCTCCTGCGCGCGGCAAAAGGTGGCGTTCTTGATCTTGAGGTCCTGGTCGACCTTCCAGGTGATTCGCGCGCGGGGCACGACGAGGTCCAGCAGGTCGATGGGGTCGTAGTGCACGCGCACAGCAGATCCGTTGTAGTAAAAGTAGCGGATGTGGTCTTTTTGGTAGTCGTGCGGACAGCCCGTGCTGGCCATGAAGCGCAGACCCTGGCTCCAGAAGAGCAGCTCGAGGTACTTGCCAAACGAGTACTTCCAGGCGCTGGGCGACAGCCGCTTGACGGTCAGGTCGCGGCGGCAGATCTTGCAGTAGCTCCACATGTAGATGGCCTCGTCCTCGTCGTATTCCTCGTCCTCATCCTCCTCGCCGTACTCGTCCTCGCTGTCAAACTCGGGCGCCGAGGGCAGCTCGGCCTTGGGCTCGACAAAGGCAGTGACACGAGCCTCGCCGTGGACGTAGGTGTGGTGGTGCTGCCACATGGGCTTGACGCAGACATTGGCATGGCAGGGGTCGCCAGCGGCGTAGCACAGGTCCTGGACGAACTGGCCCAGCGTAAAGTCGGGGTAGAGCTGGCTGTGGCGCTCGGGCGTCTCGTTGTAGTAGGAGAGGCCCATGAGGCTCGACTCCATGCAGGGAATCTTGGTCTCGGTGCAGGTGAGCGAGTAGAGGACGACGATGTTTTGGTGCGCAAAGGGACTGAAGAGGTCGAGGTTGCTCTGGATGATGTTTTCCCACTGGCGCGTCATGGTCTGGTACGAGTAGAGGGCCTTGTCGTACTCGGCGTCGTGCACGGCGTGCAGCACCTCCATGACCTGCCGCGGCACCTTGCGGCCAATCTCGTGCACCATCTCGGGCCGCACGAGCTGGAACTGCTGCTGCTTCTCGTTGCTGTCGGGCTCGGCGTCGGCAATGCCCTGGTCGCGCAGCTTCTTGAGGTACATGAGACGCGTCTCCTGCTCGCGCGCCTTGAGCAGCAGGTATGGCTGTGGGAACTTGACCGAGGGCGACGCCGACAGGATCTTGGTCTTGTACTTTTCCACCATGTCGCTGTAAAACGTTGGCGCCGGGACGTCGGCATTCTCGTGGCTGCGCATCGACAGAACGTTGGACTTGGAGTCTTGCAGCGACATGAGCGACGGTGTCGAGTTGGCCAGCGAGTTTTGCTGTGGCTGCTGTGGCTGCTGTTGCTGCTGCGTCTGCTGCGACTGTTGGTCTTCTGCTGAGGCACCGTTTGGAAGAGAGTCTGCTGTCGATGCTCCTTCAACCGACGTGGTGTTGGTGCTGTCGTCTGGCCGAGCAGATGGTGCTGCTGCTGCTGCTGCATCGACCGCATCTGTGGGCTGCTGCGTCACAGCACAGGGCCCCCCATCCAGTACAGTCGACGCTGCCGGACTGCCGTCTGTAGAAGAGCCGTTGGACGATACTGCTACCGAGTCCACTGTCGCAATAGACGCTGCCGTCGTCGACGTCGAGAGATTTGGAGCCTGTGTTGTCTGGAGAGTCTCCTGGGGAGCTTGCTGGGTCACCTGCTTCCGCACAGGCGACGCGTCTGCCGCAGCATCAGTGGAGGAGGCCACTTGGATGCAGGCATCCTTGAGCAGACACGACTCGAGCTTGAGGTTGTAAACGACATAGACCATGAACTCGAGGATGCGCTTCATGAGACGCAGGCGCTCAGTGGAGCTTCCGCGCAGGCCAATCGTGCAGCCGAGGAACTTGTCGCAGCCCGAGAGAAAGATGTATGTCTTTTTGCGGCCGACGAGGTCGGGGTTGACAAACGTCTTGACCTCAAACTTGGCGCAGCGGCCGACATTGATGGGCAGAGACAGCATGTCGAGGGAGGCGATGATGGGCGTGTTGACGCAGCGCGAGACGGCGTTGATGACCGACTCTTTGACGTTGTAGGCGACGGCAATGTCGGATTCGGCGAGCGACTGCAGCACGAGGCCGGCCACGCTGCGCTGGGCGAGGATGACGTGCGGGTTGTGGCTGCGGATGCGGGCGACGACGGCCCTCAGGAACTCGGTCTCCTGCGTCATCACCGGCTCGAGACTCATAAACTGATGCTGCTGCTGGCGCTGGTACTCGATGGGAAAGGAGATGATGAGGATGCGCGGGTTGTTGATGCTGCGCGGCATGGCCTTGAGTGCTACGTTTTTGGTGAAGATGACACCCGAGACAAAGCTCGTGTCGCTGGGCTTGCCGCCGGGGATCTTTTTGATTTTGACATAGTGCCGGATGTCCATGCGGTCGCCGTCGCGCGTCTTGGGGTTGACATCGTGCGCACAGCGCCGCAGCACGGGGACCAGCGCCTTTTGCCATGCCGCAGGGTTCGGAAACGAGGCCTCGTCGAGCAGCTGCCGGAAGAGGCGCCTGGCATGTTCGATGCTTGCCGGGCTCAGCTTGGCCTTGGCGCGTCCGCTGCTGCTGCTGCGGCTGCGGCCCCGAATCGACGACACGGCCGACTCCGGGCCGACGTCGAACATGCCCAGAGACTCGCCCGAGAGATACGGCGGTCGCGAGTTGTGCAGGTTGACCGACGTTCGCGGCGAGCGCATGTATAGCTGGCCGCCAAGGCCGCCATTCGAGGGCATATTGCGCAGCTTTCCTTGGGACCGCGCACCAGCACCAGCACCAGCAGCATCTGTCTTGCCGTTGTTGGCATTGCTACCGTTGTTGTTTCCACTGTTGCCGTTGACAGCGTTCACCGGTGTCATGCTCAAGTTTGCATTGTCTTGGGCGCCACGGCTTGTGAAGCTCAGACCGCTGACGCTCTTGTCGCCGCGCGCCCGATGCTTGCGGCCTGCATTCAAAAAGGGGCCAAACATGGCCGTCTTGTCCGGGTCGAGACTCGGAGACATGGTATCGTTGCCGCCGGCAATCGTGGCGAAAATGCTCATCTGCTCGTCGCCACTCGACTCGTCCGACATGTAGTCCGCCAGCTCGGGGTCGATAATGCTGTCCTCGTGGAATGCTGGAAGCTTTGGCTTGCGACGCATCTCGTCCGACATGTTATTTCGAAAGGGAACGCGGTCCTCGGCCGCCGCAGCCGCAGCAGCAGCAGCAGAAGCTACATCAGCAGCAGAAGCTGCAGCCGTCGATGATGATGATGCTGCCGCCGTATTAGGAGAAGCGCCCATGGCCGTCTTGTGAGTGAAATGAAGACTATGCTTGGAGTGGTGGCGCATGTGGCCTGCCGATGGTGGCCGGGTCGAGTTGAGCGACTTGAGCGACTTTGACGAGTTGGGTCGGCTCAGCTGCGGCGCGGGCGTATCGATCTCGAGGATGGCCGAGTTGCGGTTGGACGGGTCACCCTTCCGGCGAGTGGCAGGGATGGCCATGAGCGGCGTCGTCGTCGGCCGGTCGTCGGCGGCTACAGAATCCGCGCGGTCTCGGAAGTTGCCGGTGTCTGTGTCGACGCGGAGTCGTGTTGCTGATGTCGATGCAGAGGCTGAAGCAGAAGCAGAGGCAGAGGCAGAAACAGACGCCGAAGCCGAGCCCCGTGCTGCCGGAGCCTTGTTTGTGCGCAACAGCGTCGTCAGCCGCGGATCGTCCGAGTCTTCGGAGCCGCTGTCGTCGCGGCGGTTGATGATGTCGAGGCAGTTTTTGCACACGCGCAGGTTGCCCGTCACGCCAAAGCGCTGGCCCGACACGGTCGACGTGCACTTGCTATCAAAGATCCAGCCGCACGTGCGGCAGTGGTGCTTGCGCCGGAACGCCGAAAAAGCGTCGCCACAGCGGAAGCACTCCTTGCACGTCTCGTCGGCCATCCAGAACTCCTTGCTCAGCACCTGCTTGCGCATCGTCTCGAGCTGCGCGCTGACCATTTCGGGCGCGCCCTCGTTGGTCGTCGTGCCGGGAATCCGCATCTGGCCCGACTGCAGCTTCTGCGGCCGCGCATCGTGTGCAAACGACTCGTGGTGTACCTTGTTGTGGGCGGACGTGCTGATGGCCATCGCCGTCGTCGTGCCCGCATCGGCACCCATAGCCAGCGGTGCGCGTCGGCCTGTTGTTGAGGACGAGGCGGTGCTGCCGCTCCGAAGCCGGTCTATGACGACAGGCACCCGCTCGTCGCGAGTGACGGCTGTTGTTGTCGTTGCTGGCTTGATGACGGGCTCGTTCGGATTGGTGCGAGATTTTGGCTGTTGCTGCTGCTGCTGCTGCTGTATTTGTAGTTGCATTTGTTGCTGATGTTGATTCTGCTGATGCTCCGACGATGCTCCGTCAATGTTTCGGTTGACCGTCTCGCTGCCTGCGAGGACTGGCACAGCCGCCACGGTCGATGCGGAAATGACGGCTGAAGCGATGCTTTCAGCTGCTGCAGCTGCAGTTGTGCTTGCTGTGTTTGTTGTGCCTGTGTTGGTTGTCGTGGCCGAGTTTTGTTTCAGTGCCGATGCAGCTGCTGTCGATCCAACTTCGGGCGTCACGGGCAGGCTCGAGACCGACGACTTGGCCCGGGCATGTGACGACATCGCCGGCGACGTTGCCGTCCCGTGAGCCTGGGCGCTGTTGTCGGCCGTCGTCTCGCTGCCGCTGCTGCCCACGCCGACAGCCTCTTTCAGCCGCGAGTAGAAGCCGCTCAAGCCCTGCTGGACGCCCTTGGTCTCGACAGCGGGCACAGTTGAGGCGGGCGGCGCCAGGCCGTTGAAGGTTGTGAGGGCATCTGATCCGCGAGCTGACGTGTGGATCTTGTCGAGAGCCTGGGCGAGCTGTTCCTTGTTGACTTGCGGCGCCGCAGACTGTGAGCCCACTGAGTCACGGCGAGAACGGAGGTCGAATGATTGAGAAGCGGTGTCTGGCGATGCTGTCGCCGCGGCATTCTTGGAGGACATGATTCCGACAAAGAAAAGGGCCGACGACGATGAAAGGGTGTCGAATACGACAAATTAGACAGAATAGGGGTATGGAAAGAGTGTCGAAAACGAGACAGGTCGTAAGTCTCACGAAATAAAAGCTGATGAAAGAAAACAAAGCCCAAGGTCGTCTTTGTGTTTTCTTGGGCTGGCAAAGCCGTCGAGGCGACCGACGGTGAAAGGCTGCCCGACCGGGGGGGAGAGCTTCTGCAACTATCGCGGCATCTCTATCGATGGTCGGGATGCGTGCAAAGAGAACAGTCGATGATGTAGGTGGCAAAGGGGGAAAAGGGGGTTGTTGAGGACAAAAGGCGGGGGCGATGTTTGGCCGTTTAACTGTGATGGAAGGAAGGCATTCCGAACTGCGTTTTTGATGCCTCGTCACGGGTTGCGCCTTCTTCGTTGGGATACACGCGGGGGACACTCCGGAAGGCGCGACGTTGGGCCCCGGGGGAAGAGCTTGTACAGAGAGGTACATCAGTTTTGCAGAGATCCGCTGGCCTTTGGATGTACTATTAGGTACCTAAAAGTACTTTGTCTCGGTCTAATTATGGTGCATTTTGTGTGGATGGACTATCAGTTCAAGGTATGAGTATGTACCTTGCGCCTCGTGAACTGGCGTTGCTAGCGCATCGCGGTACGCGTCAAATAACGGAAACCAATTAAACTTTCAACGGCCGAATGCCGAATGCGCTCGTTCTACTCTTCCCAACGCCTTTGGCAGTATTGTCAGCAGACTGTCGAAAAACCACTGAGGAGGGGGTAAAAACGGCAGGGCACACAGCACCAGAAAAAAGCACCATGGCCCCTGAGTTTACTCTCGACGAGCTGGCTCTCGCACAGGGACCGCCACGACCACCTGTCGGCGAAGACGGCATCTTGACGAGACAGGCCGTCAAGGTTTCCTACGGACAGAGGAAGCATCTTGACGACATTGCGGCCTGGTTTGGCTCGGCTAGCGTGTCTGGGGGGACATACAAGCCGGTTCCCGACCAGATACTGGAAGTGCTCAAGAAACAGCACCTCCGGGCCAGACGGAAAAGAGAGGCAGAGGAGAAGAGGAGGAGGAGGATCGAGAAGGAAAGACACGATGGCAAGGCCAAGAAGGTGGGAAAGGCTCCTGTTGTGGACGACGTCTCAGTGACAGATGCCGAAGAAAACGCGGTGGAACAGGCCAAACAACCAGTCGCCAAACGGGCAGAGTCATCGAAAGCAGCGCCCGAAAGATCAGACGCTGCGTCAGAAGCTGCATCAGAAGAACCAGCAGCAGAGGATGCAGAGGATGCAGACGATTCTGTATCGACAATGGCAACTGCATCCGTCCAGGCACAAGAGTCTGCGAAAAAGACATCCAAAACCCCTACACCTTCAGTTCGTGAGCTGCAGACGAGCCCCGCGGCGGCGGCATCGACAAAGTCGCCTGCTGTTGGAAGTGCTTCTCGGATAAGAGTTCGGGCGGCACAGGGACCTCCTCCTAGCAGCTCGCCGGCAGCAGCAAGCAGTGCTGCAAAGGCCGTCGCAAGCAAAACTACTCCTCGCGTCAGCTTGGCATCAGGTACACCGTTGCAAACGCAGTCGACCAAGAGAATGCTCTCCGAGATTCCAGGCACCCCGCAAACGGCTCGCCAGAAAAAGAAAACGGCATTGCTGGCCGAAGAGTATGAGCAGAGTCTGCACAGTTTGCAGGAGCACGACGACCAACAGAACGAGGAAACAGAGGGCGGGCGGTATTCTCCGTCGTGGCCTGACAATGCGACATGTGAAGAAGATGAGGAGGACAACGAAGATCAGAGCAACGAATATGACGAGGAAGAAGAGGAGCCCGATACCACAGAGATGCAAGGCGAAAAGAGCAGCAAGAAAAACACCAACGGCAACCCGTCGTCTGCCGTGCGTCCCTTGCCACCCAGTATCCAGCTGGTGCAGGAGAATGCCCGTTGCATGTCGCCAGACCTTGGAAGCCCGAGTACAATGAGCGTGTTTGTTCCTTATGCCATTGGCGATGTGCCTGAGGCGCTTCCTCTTCCCAGCAGCCCTCCGACGGCAACGTTGGACCAGGCCGTCGGGGCTCCCGAGGGCCAGACGAGGGACGTCCAGATGACGGAAGCCACGGACAGTGGCCCGGCTCCGGAGAGAGCACAGGAGCAGCCAGAAACGGAGCAAGATCCGCGAGAAGAAGCGCGAGAAGAAGAGCAGAGAGGACAAGAAACACATCCCAAAAGACGTCGTGTGTTCAAGAGTGTGGATGGGCTTTGGGGAAAGCCCCGACAGAAGCAGACGGCGCCATCGGCCGAGAAGCCAGGGCATTACTATCGGGCTGTATTCGACACCAGCAGCTCCATGGGAAGCCCCATGCTGCCGCCTACCGTTGTCGAGCAAGAGCGTGCTCGTGGGACTTTGCCTCCTACCTCGTCTTCTCGGGCTGCTCCCTCTGCCCAGTCTGCATCTCGTCACGATCTCCGCAGCACAGGTGTCGTCCAGACGCAGCCGTTTGTCATCTCTACGACGCGGGGCTCACTCTCGCATAGGAGCAGCGCCAATCCTCCCGTGCAGTCATCACCACTGGGTAGAACACCAGCGCCGAGATCGTCTGTCAATGGGCGGGGAGCGGCAGCGCCACCAGGTCGGGCTTCCACGTCAAGACCATCGACACTTGCGTCGGCTACCATTCCGAGCATCGAGCCTGTCGAAACTCCACCTCTTTCTGAGATTTCTCAGATGCACCACGTGTCGGGGGTCTCACGAACTTCTCACTCGTCTGCTGCGCGGTCGGCTCAAGCACCCGCTATGGCCGCGCCAGCTGCGGCATATGCTGCATCCAAGACGCCTACACGCACATGGATGAGACCGTACGATCTCTACAAGGCCACCTACCCCGACTACACGGGCGACAAAAACGACTTTGTGCGGGCATGCTACATGATCAACAACTTTGTGCGGACAGGCTCCATGCCCAGCTTTCTTTTCGACGACTGTGTACGCGCATTCGTTGATTTTGTCGACTATGTCAATGGCTGCCATTCCCAAAGACAGACAATGAATTTCCAGCAGTGGTACTCGGAGAATGCGTCCGACAATGTGTACAAGATGCGCGTCGTCACCAAGGAGAATGTCGGCAGCATGCTCATGTCCTACCCCGAAGAGCTCAAAGAGATCCAAGAGATTACCCATGTGGCACCCAAGGCGGCGGACAAAGCAGCAGCCCACGCAGCAGCCCACGCAGCAGCCCAATCAAATGGGGTGTCACCCACGGTGTACCCGACTACAAGCCAGCCCCTGTCCCACGGCACGCAGCATCTCTCGACAGGGTCGTACCAGAGCCTGCCGCCTGGTCGCCCGTTCCCTCCCGAGATCGAGAGCCGCCAACTCTATGGCGAGATGAGCAGTGGTTGGGCAGCACAGCCCTCGGACAACCAAGTCGACGACTTGCAGGAGGTCATGGACGAGCTCGACATGCAGCTGGAGATGGGAGAGGCGTCTAGCAGAATGGTTGCGGGCGGTGCGGGCGGTGCGGGCGGTGCGGGCGGTGCGGGCGGTGCAGGCGGGACTCTCAACCCACTGCTGTTTTCTGATGTGACCAGCACAGACATGGACCTGACTTCGTGGCGCCACGACGACGCTCGTCTCGATGCTCGTCTCGATGCCCGTCTCGACGCTCCAGTGCTCAACTCGTCCATGACAGATGTTCTTTCATCGGTGCCCGTGCCCATGCCGCTGATTCCCTCGGCCGAGTTGCCGCCTGGCATGGACCGCATGGAATTCCTCATGCAGTCTCCGCCGCAAGATCAAGGACTGCACATTCCGTCGACCGGCGACTACGTCCCATCACAAGAGGAGCGCCAGGAGGTGGTGGTGTCTCGTACTCAGCCGTCCCAGCCATCCCAGCCGTCCCAGCCGTCAGAGCCGTCCCCTCAGCAGCCCCAGCAGCCGTCTCGTCGCACGCTGCCGTCGTCATGGCATGACCAGGAAAATAAGGAGGATCGCCAGGGCCACGCAGGCCAGGCGAGTCAGTCGTCTGCCTTGCAGACTTCATCGGCCCGCCGGCCAACCGATGTCGAACGCGTGGCCGAGACACCGTTTGTGCGCAAACGCGACCAGGGCCAGACGCCCAGTACCACCGAGACCGCCAAGAGCACCAAGAGCACCAAGAGCAACACAGGTCGTCCTGCCACGGCTGAAGAGCAACAAGTGTCAAACAACATCGTGGTCATTGACGATGACGGTGATGACGGTGGTGGTGATGGCCTTGATGCCAACCTTGGCAGCGTTCCGCCGAGCACACAGAAGCGGCCTCGGCCTGCCGACAATGAACCTGCTGTGCTCGCTGCTGTCAACGGCAATGGCCATGCTGCCAAGAGTACTCCTCGCAGAATGCCGCCAAGCTCCGCGAGCAAGGACGTTTCTCCTCCCGCGATGCGCTCTGGTGCCCGTGCTTCTGCTGCTGCTGATTCATCGTCTGCTGCCATCAACGCTGAACGGCGCCGCATTACCGTCGCTGGTCCCGAGATTCGTGCGATAGCAAGCGCTGCAGAAGAAGACACTCGCTCCGTCTCCAACGGCACGCCGTCCAAGGAGAATGTCACGCCGTCGGTTGCTTCTGCCGAGAATGAACCGCCGCGCAAGAAGAGCAGGGTGTCACTGGGTGGCCTGGGCGTCGCCAAGGGCAAGCGTCGGTCTCTCACGCGTGAAGAGGTGATGCGCGCGTCTATGAAAATGAAGGCTGCTGAGGCTTCTGGTCTGAAAAAAGTTTAGTTCTTAGCTCAAATTCCTTCCCTTGCGTTTCCCCTTGTCTTTGTATTGTTGTCGGCGTTTCATTCCCGGGGTTTTCACAAAATAAAGTAACGTGTATGTAGTATAATAGTATGCTGTTTCCATTTCGTGTACAAGGTCGTTTTTTTATCAGTCATTATCATACAGTCTTTCTTCCTTTCTTTCTGTCTTTCTCTCCCCGCCCTACTCTGCCTCCTCTACTTGTTGCACTTGACGGCTTCATCGGTCCGCTTGGCCTCCTCCTTCTGCGCCTCCTCCTGCGGCGTCATCGTCTGCAGCTGCAGCGCGTGGATGCCGCCCTCGCGGCTCATCTCGTCCTGCAGCAGGTTGTAAATCATCCGGTGCCGCATTGGCTGCCGCTTCGAGTCAAACGCGGAGCTCGTCACCACCACTCGGAAATGCGTCTCGCCCGACTGCGGCTTGCCCACCATGGGCGCATGGTGTGCATGGAGATGGGAGTCGTTGAAGATTTCCAGCCGTGTAGGTTTCAAGGCAGTGGCAATCTGTGCTCGTCAGAATGGGCTCTTTAAAGCACAGAAACATGTCCCTTCCTCGACTCACTCTCTCGCGGATGAGGTCGGTGACCGGCGTGCTGCTGGGCTGGGCCATGGTGGCCAGAGTTCGCAGACCCAATAGACGGCGGGGAAGCATGTGATCTAAATGTGGCTTGTCTGTGTACGCGTCGGGGCTCGCACGCGTTTCGTCCAGCGGTCGGCGGTCGGCGGTCGTCGGTCGTCGGATCTTTGGTCGGCCGGTTGAGTGACGTGATGTCTGATAAGTAGGGCAAAAAAAGGCCTCTCTGCATGTAAAGCTGGGGTTAACGTTTTAGCGGACTTTACGGATAAGTACCTAGGTAGCTGGTTGTCAGCCGAGCTGGTCTCCACTTTGCGCCGGTGCTGCAGCGGCAGCGGGAAGAACGGCAGGTTCGCTCTTGCCGAAAAGAAAAATAGCACACTACACAATCGCACTTGCCAACGACAGGCCGTCCTACAGAGTAGGCAATATTGCCGTTTTCTAACTCTCCTCTTTCCCCATCCCTTCCCCCTGCTTAAATTCTCACTAACAAGACCCTGGCATCTGTCCCATCTTGCCGAGTGTTCTCCAATTCTACCCCAACGTCCTTTTTTTGCGCTCACTCGCTTCTTTTCTTGCTTGCCCCTGCATCTGGCCCAATCACAAGTCCCAATTGAAAATAGCTGGCCACTGTGATCTCGCTCTTCTTGGGCTCCTGCCGTTTTGATTTCCTTGCCAGATAAATACATCCCCAACGCTACATCATCGCACCTTCCTGCGCTTCACTTAAGAGGCCGCATCTGGTTCCTTACGCTGTTCGGCAAGGAAGGTGCGCTGTCGTGCAGGGATCCACTCGCCATCGGCTCCCCTCACCCAAGCGCATCTTCATCGGAAACATATCGCGGACAGCTAAAAACCACCCACTCAATACACCCTGGTCTATTTCGGCGTTGCGTCGCAGTCTGTCCCCCCCCCTTCCCCTCCACACTTTTATTTTTCCTTTTTTTTATTTTCTTTTTTTTTCTTTTGTGGCTATGTGGCTTTGTACTAGACATCGGCCTCGCCAACTCTCTGCTCTTGCATCTTGTGCTTCTTTTGTTTCATCTGCTTCTTTTGCTACGTCTGCGTGCTCGCGATCACTTTCTTGTCGTTCGTCGTTGAATCCCCTGTCTTTCCCAAAACGGATATCCCCCGGCTCCATCCAACCGGCCACACATCATCTTCATCCGTCTCGATACTCTCTCTCTGCTCGTCGCACATTTGCTGTCATGGCCCCAACTCTGCCGAGACTGCCCGTTTTCGAGGCCATTGCCCAGCACGATCCCGCATCGACCGTCGCCGTCCACTCGATTTCGGGCCGTCGTTTCCAGTATGGCGAACTTCTCGGTGATGTTCTCAAAGCTCGGGACCAGCTGTATGCTGCGTCTGGCCGTACCGATCTTGACGGCGAGCGCGTTGCCTACATGGTTGAAAACAGCTACGATTATATGGGTGCGAATTTACCTTTTTCTCCTTTGCTATTTCCTTTTTTTGTTTCCTGCTTCTTTTTCTCTCTTTTTATATACCTCTTTCTAACAAATAGTGACCCTTCTGGCGATTCTGGCTGCGCGCGGCATTGCTGTCCCTCTGGCTCCGGCCTTCCCCATCCCGGAGCTCCAGTACATTGTTGATCACAGCGAGGCCCTCCTCGTTGTCTCATCCACCAAGTTCGAGTCCAAGATCAAGAGCCTGCTCGAAGCTGAGCTGGCCGTCAAGCCCACCCTTGTTTTGCTGGAAAAGCACCTCGGCGGCGGCGCTCATGAAAAGGTCGAGCTCAACGCCGACCTCGATGCCGGCAAGGGAGGTCTCATGCTCTACACCTCGGGCACAACAAATCGGCCAGTACGTTTTCCGGAGATGTTTTTTTTTTTCCGTTCTTTACTGCACTGATTCTCTTGCTAATACTCTTTACCAGAAAGGCGTGTTGCTTCCGGAACGCGTCATGACGGCGCAGGCGCAATCTCTCGTCAAGGCATGGGAGTACAGCCCCGCCGATCACCTGCTGCACGTCCTTCCCCTGCACCACATCCACGGCACCATTAACGCCCTCTACACCCCTCTCTTCTCCGGCAGCTCCGTCGAGTTTCTCTTCCCCTTCAACGCCGATGCCGTCTGGCGCCGCTTTGCCGCGCCCTTCTTGCCCGTCGAGGATGGCCAGCAGCAAAAGGAAAAGAAGGAGCCTGTCACCTTTTTCACAGTCGTGCCCACCGTCTACAGCCGTCTGATGGCCGCGCACAAGGAGTTGTCTCCAGAGATGCAGGCCGCCACGCACGAGGCCATCAGCCCCGCCCACCTTCGCATCAACATTTCCGGCTCGGCTGCTCTGCCGACACCCATCAAGAAGGCCTGGAGCGACCTGTCGAATGGCAATGTTTTGCTCGAGCGCTTCGGCATGACCGAGGTGGGCATGGCCCTGTCGTGCGGTCTTGCTACGGAGCACCGCGTGGACGGCAGTGTCGGCTGGCCGCTGCCGTCGGTGGAGGCGCGGCTTGTCGATGTGGACACGGGCGACGTGATCGCCCCTGGCCAAGAGACGGATCCGAGCACGGGCAGCGAGCGTGCTGGCGAGATCCAGCTGCGCGGTCCCACGATCTTTGCCGAGTACTGGCGCAACCCGACGGCGACGGCCAGCGAGTTTGTCGCGGCGGCTGCGGACGATGCCAACACCAAGCCGTGGTTCAAGACGGGCGATGTGGCCGTGCGGCGGAGAGTCGAGGGTGTCGAGGCGGCGGCGGCGGCTCAGGCCAAGGCCAAGCCATCGCAGAACTGGACGGGCAACCCGTACATGTACTTTATCCTGGGCCGCAAGAGTGCCGACATTATCAAGTCGGGCGGCGAGAAGGTGTCGGCGCTCGAGGTTGAGCGTGAGCTGCTCTCGCTGCCCATGGTGTCCGAGGCGGCCGTCGTGGCCGTCTCGTCGGGCAAATGGGGCCAAAAGGTGGGCGCTGTGATTGTTCTCGATGCCGCATGGAAAAAGGCCGAGCAAGAGGCCGGCCGCGTGGCCAAGTGGTCCGTCATGGACATGCGCCGTGCTCTCAAGAGCCAACTCGTCAACTACAAGATCCCCCAGGTCCTGCGTGTCGTCGACACCATCCCGCGCAACGCCATGGGCAAGATCAACAAGAAGCAGCTTGTCGCACACGTCTTTGCCGAGGATGCTAGCGGTGACGAGGCGCCTGCTCTCCCTCGGTCAGAAAAGGCATAAAAAAGTGCTGGCACAAGAAGCCGGCAGTGCCGTTTCTGTATATATCCCATATTGTCCCTCTTTGTATAAAAGGTTGAGCCTTCCATTTAGAAAGTTTATAAATGCACATGCAAACACACCCCTTCCGCGTCTAAATCGTCCAGCCATCTCGTCCAGTCACCTTGTTGTGTTTAATATTATTTTATCTTTTTTTATTATAGATACCTACCTTCATGCAATGGCGCCAGAAGAAAAGCACAACGAAAGAGATAAAAAAGAAAAACCATATTCGCGGTGAGTCGTCCATATGAAAAAGCGTCCCGCGTAAAACAACAGCTGAAAAAAAAGAGACGGCCACAATAAAAAACAAATAAGGTAACAACATAAATCAAAGCTCAAAGCCGTGGCGCGGCCGTAATAACGTGATGCTCCATATGAAAAACGGAAAGCAAGCGGAAGTGCTGGACAGCCGTACGATGTGGAAACCCCGACGTAGGCAGCCAGCAAAATCAGGGAAATCATCTTCCTTTGTCCACAGTGCTGCGCACTCTCCTTTTTGCAATCTTTTTTTCCCTTCTTCAAAATGCATATCGGTGTCGTTTTTTCGTTCTTTTTTTTTCTTCTTGTTTGATCTTCTCGTCCTGGCTTAGACCACCATCTTGGCCTTCGCTCTTGTGCTGCCACTGTGCTGAGCATCCAGGTGGCCCGAGAACTCGAGCTGCTCGCTGGCGGGCAGCTTGAGGACATCCTTGAAGCGACGGCCAATAGCCATGAGGATGTCCTTGGCCTTCTCGTTCGAGCGGCCCTTACCGCCGGCCGTGTCACCGTCGCCGCGACCGGGGATGGGCTTACCAATGGTGCGTGTCCAGACGCCAATACGGAAGAAGGCCTTGCGGACGTTGACAACGACACCCATGACCTCATCATCGTCCTCACCCTCGAGGGTCTCGCCGATGCCGGCCAGCATGGTGTGCAGCCACAGCTCGTCAATGTCGACGTTGCGCTTGTCGCGGAACGAGTACGACCACTTGCCGCCGTGCTTGTTCTGGGAGTCTTCCCACTCGGGGCGGACGCCAGCCTTGAAGAGGTGGTAGTCGGACTTTTGCGCGAGCTCCGAGACCGGGGCAATGTTGTTCTAATATGGTCAGCAGGCGTAAAGAGAGGGAGGGAAACAGAGTGAACACTCGCAAGACGTATGTGTACATACATAGATACCCCAGAACTCCTCCACGGAGTTGAAGGTGATGACCTCCTTCAGCAGGTCATTCCAGTTGTCGCCCTGTTTTGGTTGTTAGAAAGGTGTACATAGTCAAGGTAGCGGGCTATAGCCCCCTCAAGTCACCCCCTCCCCCTCAACATACCTTGCCGCTGGCGGGCTTGGTGAACCACAGGGTCCATGTGTGCATCAAGGGGTGCTTGACGGTAAAGTTCTCCTTGTCGTGGAAGACGGTAACGTCGTCCTTGTTCTCCGACGAGGAGGCAGCAGCGTTGCCGCCCACGGGCGAGATGGGGATAGTGGCGAGGTCGACCTGAGTCTCGGCCATTTTGTTTGATGAAGAGATGAAGGGGGGTTTGAGAGTTGGGGTGTCGGAAGGCGTGTGTATTGAAGAGACGTGCAAGCGTCGAGCTGGTCGTCGGTGTATGTATGTGTGGACGGATCAGGCTGGGATGGATGTGATGTGGTCGTGAAGAAGGATGAAACAAGAAGTTGGGATCTTGTTTTTTTGGCGGGGTAGAAGAAGAAGGTTGTTTATCGCTTAGATGAGGGCGCTGTTGCCGGGGTGGTTATAATATTCTCGTAACAATGATATGAGGAAGGTACGGTCGTTCGTCGGGTAGGAGCGGTCGGGGAGTCGATGGAAGCAAAAGAAGAAATAAAAAGGTGGCGGCAGCGGGCGGTATGTAGCAACGGCGCAACACCAAAATATTTCGCAGGGAAGGAACCGAGCGGAAGGGGAAGGAACGAACGGTTGGACGAAATGAAAGCGGGGCGGTCTGGTGTGTATTGACTCTTGCGCCGGGCAAGAAGATCAATATCAGGGCGAGGCTGGATGCGAGAGAAAAAAGGTGGTCGTTGAGGAGGAGAGGAGACGAAAAGGCGAAAAAACGAAAATGCTGCAACAAGGTGGGCTGTCGGCAGAGCGAAAACTGGGAAAAGCTAACTGCACTAACGTTGGACAAGGCAAAAAGCTCCTCGAATAAAAATTTCAGCGCTTTTGCGCGGATGCGATATTAAAGTGGGGGTTGCGGCGATGGAGACATGTGATTGGATGACGAAGGCGCTTTGTGTGCGCCGCTATTCATGCTGCACGTGATGTGCATTTACAGAGTACTACTGTCGCGAGTGAATATTCTTGAATTTAATAAGTGAAGTAAAACTGATTTCGTATCGATGTAAGAGGATTGTAGGTACTGTAAGTAATTTTGTAGAATTTTTTACTATTTTCTATCTCTAGATAGGTACCTTTGACGGTGAGTTTGCCGTTCTCTCATAGGTAGGTAGTAAATACTATTGCAGGTAAAAAGGTACCTAAACTGAATTATGAATTTCCAAGTTTGAATTACATAGGTTTTTGTGTTTTATTACCAAGGGCATAGATTTCAGACGGTTCTTTCAATGATACAAAAATAGAATTGTTTGATTAAAGAAAGATATTGCCTCTGCGTTGCTCATTGCATTGAGTCTTTGTCTTTGTTGTTGGACCGGCTTTGGCAAGCTGCATAAGGGGATTCTATCATGGCCGGGCTTTGTCCCCTTGTCTGCAAACGACAGTGATGGTAATAAAAGGCCGCGTTATAAAAGAAAAAGCCAATAAAATAAAAAGATAACGGGCAGGATATAAGAGTTCAAGACGTGCCAAAGGGAATGATGCAAGTGAAAGTAAGTTTGATAAAATCAACCGAAAATCAAAAGCACACCTTGTTCTGATCTCTCAAAAAAGAACAGAGGCGACCACTCGACCACTATCCAGACTTGCACCGACAACTTTGCCAGCCAGCCTTATCCAGCCTCGCCCAAAATGACTGAGCTCGAGAGAGTAGCCGACGACGTGACAGACGTCCTGTTGGAAGACGCTGAGCAAGCCAACCCCGATCCCAAGCACTACCAGCGAAAGACGGAATTGACCTTCACACCCGAGAGAAGCGAGATTCTCGGTATCATTGAGAGCTGGTGGGAGCCACGCGCAGATGGGGAAGATGTCGCCAACAGCAGACTTCAGCGGAGCAGCAAGCCCATTGTTCTTCCTCGAGATCTCGGTGGCTACCGGCCGCTGCAGCTTGGCTTTGGCCTGCCGCACCCGGCGCACGAGATGAAGGACGAGTGGTTTGAGATGCTGTTTTCTGCACTGCGCGAGCTGAACACCCGATTTGCGATGACATGGTTCTTCAGTGCAGAGGAGAGCCCTGCCGCCAGCAACAGCAACAACAGCACTGGCTTGTGGAACAACTCCGAGTTCTCAGAGGCCCTGATCATGTATGCCAGCGACATTGCATACAAGGACGACCACTCGGGCGGCTGGGATGCGCTGCTGACCGATCCTCGGCAGCGGTCATACCTCGTGCAGGGCGTGCTGGCCAAAGCTCTCGACGAGCACGTCTTCTCGGCGCTGCTGTTTGGCTGCGCTCCGGGCCAGAAGGAAGTCCTTGCGCAGCTGGATGCCATGACGCTCAAGGAGGAAGGGTACCGCCGCAAGCGCAGCCGGTGCGAGACGGTGCAGAGCTTTCTGCAGGGCCGCACTCTGACGCCCCTTTTCTGGCCCGAGGTCGACCGCGTCACGGCGCAGACGGCACAGCTGCTGCTCCCGCTGCTGAACCAGGGCAGGCTGGGCACCAAGAGCGCACTTGCGTCCTTTTACCAGAGCCTGCACGACATTGTGGCCATGGCCGGCTATGCCTCGATCTGCATGGCCTGGTCGACGACCATCTTTGCCATGGACTTTCCCATGGCGGGCCAGATGTGGACGGTTGATATGGACCGCGTCGGCGCGAGGGACATCTACTACCCATCCGTGATCAGAGCCCGCGCTGCCGATGAGGCTGCCATGAAGAAGAAGATGAAAAAAGACGAGGGGGAGAAAGCGAACGAACAACAAGGCCAACAAGACCAGGAGAGACAGACGGACCGGGCTTGTCATGGCCATGACCACTCCCACAGTCGCCGCAAATACCTCCCGCTGCGCGTCGAAAAGGTCAAGATTGTTGTCTGGCCACGGGTTCTGCGGTACAAGAAGAACAGCACCCACGGCGCCACGCTCACCACCATCACCAAGAGCGCCAACGCCTTTTACAGCGGCCGGCCGACGGAGGAGAACGAGCATTACTTGTCAGATCACGTGGCGATGCTGCAGATGGCAGCGCGTCGTGCTGCAGGCCAGCGGCGCACCAGAGCCTTTGTTGCTGCGATTCTGCTCCTCGCTGTCATGATCGGCATCTTTATGCTTGTCAACAGCCGAGGTACTCTTGGACTCGCCGAGCGTCTCGAGATGCTCGTCGAGGATGTCGGCGCATGGAGTGCGGCTAGCATGGCCCGGGTTACTGGCCGATGGACATTGTTCAAGTCGTCGCTGTTTGTAAAGACATCAAGCAAGTCATGGGTGCGATTCTCGATGGACTAGCGTGGACGTGATGGCGAGATGGACGGGGCGGAGGGTTTATTTTGGTGTGTTGAAGGTCGAGTTGAGTGTAAAGCAGATAAGATTGGGATACCGAGCGTATGTATGGTGTATATAGCAATTGAAGATTCAATATGACTACCTACACTGTCAAGGCGGCCAAGTGCCCCACAAAATTTTCGCAAGAAAATACCGGCAGAAACTAAAAAAAAAGTCGATTTTCGATTGACCATCACAACCCAACCTAGACTACACACAAGGCGTGCGACACCTCATTTTTCGCCTGCTTTGGCACCATCATCATTACTCCTACGATGGATGCCAGCGAGATTCTCAAGAAGCAGGGCTGGCGCGGCCTGGGCTACACATTACGCTCGACCGACGACAAGGATGACAACAGGGGCCTTGCGCGGCCGCTGCTGCTGAATCGCAAAGATGACCGGCAGGGCCTGGGCATGATCTCGGTGCACAAGAAGGCGGCGGCGGCGGACCAGTGGTGGATGGACGCGTTTGATCAGCAGATCAAGAACATGGGCAAGCCGAAGGATGCCAGCGGCGCGGGCTTAACAGTGCCGACAAAGCTCGAGATGCTCGTGGGCAACACGGGCGCCAACAAGTACCGCGGGGCCTACGGGCTGTACGCCAGTTTTGTGCGCGGTGGCACGATTGGAGGCACGATGGAGGACAAGTCGAAGTCTGCCAGTGCCTCGTCGAGTTCCTCGTCGAGTGCGTCATCAAGTGCCCCCTCGAGTGGGCGGTCGACGGCAGCGACAACACCCGAAGACAGCGACGCATGCAAGAACAAGAAGAAGCGGAAGCGGACAGACGACGACGACGACGACGAGAAGAAGAAGAAAAAGGACAAGAAGCAAAAGAAGCAGAGAGAGGACAAGCGGAGGAAAGACGACTCGGCCACCTCGAGCGGATCAGACGACAAGTCGCAGAAAAAGGAGGAAAAGAAGCGGTTAAAGAAGGAGGCCAAGAAGGCAGAAAAGGCCGCGGCCAAAGCAGCAGCAAAGGCAGCAAGAAAGGAGGAAAAGGCGGCGCAGAAAGCAGCGGACAAGGCAGCCAAGAAAGCGGCCAAGCAAGCAGCCGAGAAGGAGGAAAAGAAGGCAGCCAAAAAGGCAAAGACAACGTCCAAGGAGGGCGAGACAACAGACGAGCGCCGACAACGACGAGAGGCCCGGAAATCAGAAAAGAAAGAGGCTTAGATCCTTTTTACTTTTTGAATCTCTTTTTGGTCCTTTTCTGTCCCCTTCCTTTTTTGGCATTTATTTTGATTCTGAAAGCGAGCATTGTACAATAGAATACACAATAGCGATCATGGTTTATTTTTTATCCAAGAAATGCAGCAAAATAAATTAATAGACAACAAAGGCGTTTAAAAAAATAAATGAATAAATCACTGGGTATATGAGAAAGCGAATATACTACAACTGCTTTGGCAGTGTGCCGGGCTGGCCTGTCAGCAGCCACGGCCGACGGTCCCAAAAATCGTCCTTGATGATGTCCAGGTGCTCGACGGTGATGCGAGCCTTGGCCCGCTTCTTGCGGTCGCTGTCGGCCTTGGACTTGGAGAGCGCGGGCGGCTCAGCGACGCTGTCGGCAGCAGCAGCGGCGGCGACGGCATTGCTCTTTTCGGGATCGACAAGTTCATACTGGAGGTTATTAGAGAGAGAGACCGGCTATGGATTGCTTCGGGGGAGATGGACTCACATCACAAAAGACGACACTGCCCTTCTTGTACATCTCGGGCTCATTGTTGTAGTTGATCTGGAAGCGAGAAAAGAGAATCTCGTTCTTGTCGGCGGAAAAGGTTCCCTTGAGCTGCTCGGTTGCTTCGACGGGATCCATGCCTCCTTTCTGGACGAGGGCCCAAAACGTTGTATTGTAAAGATTGTTGATGTGGCCTATACGGTCGTGTATGTCAGCAGCTGAGTTTTGGATAGACAACACACCCAAGACTCGCACATACAGTCCACCTGGCGCCAGGAGAGATAGTCTCTCAGGTTCTGCACGCTCGGATAGCAAACAGCACGGCCGTCAAAGGTTGGCAAGAGAGGCAGGGCCAGTGGCGGATCGTCGGGACCGGAAAAGAATGATGGCCACAGGTGAATATAGGCCGCGGTAAAGGTGGACACGACGGTCGACACGAGCTTGCTGGAGCGCCGCTCAAAGAGCTGGCACGTCTTGTGGAAGACGAAGCTGTACTCGTCGCTGACTCCGTAGGCGAGCACAATGTCGGGCAGATCAGCCAGCACGGCCTTGGCGGCTGTGTTCATGAGGTCGAGAGCACGACGGTCGTTTGGCTTTTCAAAGCCATACTTGTTGCAGAGCCTATGGGGAGGGGGAATGGTCAGCATTGCTGTGATCGTCAAGAGGGAATGTTGTCTCCTACTTTGTAAATCCTCGGCCGTCGATGCGGACGACGATCCATGTATTTGGCAGCAGCGTGTCCGTCTGCTCAAAGAGACGGACATATTCGTATCTGAAAGTTAAAAAAATTGTCAGAGAATTATTGAGCAATCTGTTCGTCTGCCACACTCACTTTGAGTTGGCCATGGCTGTCTGGTCCTCTGCTGTTTGTGATGTCGAGGTTCAAAAAGTCGTGTCAAAAGTGAGGGGCAGCAGCAGCCTGTAACAGGTAACAGTTACTCCATACAGTTAGTGCCCTCAAGGCCTGCAGGGCCAAGGCCCGCCCGTTGCAGCCTTGTGCGCCCGCGCGCTAGTGGCTTTTTACGTGCCGCCAGTGGCCGCTATTGGCCAATTACAGGCGGCTTGCATTCACTAAACAAGCAAAAGTCTAGGGAAGCTGCGCATCGCGCAGGCTGAAAATAAATGTCCCATACAAAAAGACGTTTATTGCATAACTTGGGAGTTTCAACAACAACACCAACCCCTCCTGTCCCGCCTTCCACCCCCCGCCGCCCGCCACGATGAACCTCTTATTATCAGACGACTACCTGCTACAGGACTACCCCGAACACATCACCAACACGATCCGCAGCGGCCATGCCACGTGCTTGCGCTTCAACCGCAAGGGCGACTACCTGGCCTCGGGCCGCGTCGACGGTACAGTGGTGATATGGGATCTCGACACGATGGGCGTGGCGCGCAAGCTGCGGGGCCACTCGCGGAGCATCTCGTCACTGAGCTGGTCGCGCTGTGGACGGTACCTGCTGTCGGCGTGCCAGGGCTGGAAGGCGATCCTGTGGGATCTGCAGGACGGGCGCAAGTATCGCGAAGTGCGCTTTGACGCGCCCGTGTACATTGCGGAGCTGCATCCGTGGGAGCCGACGCAGTTTGTGGCGTCGCTGTTTGAGGACCAGGCGGTGCTCGTCGATCTGCGCGAGCCGCTCGACGTAAAGTACGCGCTGCCCTCGGCGCCGAAGCGGCCGCCCACGGACGACGCCACGCTGCGCGAGCGCTGGGCCAAGGACGACGCCAAGCAGATGACCACGGTCACCATCTACACGGCGACGGGCGACCACATCGTGGCGGGCACCAACAAGGGCTGGATCAACATCCTGGACGCGGCGACGCGCAGCGTGCTCTTCTCGGCCAAGGCGTGCGCCAGCGTGGTCACGACGCTGCGGCTGCACGGCTCGGGCAAGATGCAGGTGCTGCTGGCCAACTCGCAGGACCGCATCATCCGCTCGCTGCACATGCCGGACCTGGCGCGGCCGGACCTCGACCCGGACACGCTGCAGCTGCCCGAGGAGCACAAGTTCCAGGACGTCGTCAACCGCCTCTCATGGAACCACATCGCCCTCAGCCCGACGGCCGAGTACGTCGCCGCGTCCACCTACAACAACCACGAGCTCTACATCTGGGAGCGCCACCACGGCTCGCTCGTGCGCATGCTCGAGGGCCCCAAAGAGGAGCAGGGCGTCATCGAGTGGCACCCGCACCGCGCCATGCTCGCCGCCTGCGGCCTCGAGACCGGCCGCATCAACATCTGGTCCGTCACCAGCCCGCAAAAGTGGTCTGCCCTCGCGCCCGACTTTGCCGAGGTTGAGGAGAACGAGATCTACGTCGAGCGCGAAGACGAGTTTGACGTCCACGACCAGGAAGAGCTCACCAAGCGCCGTCTCGACCGCGAGGACGAGGACGTCGATGTCCTCACCGTCCAGAACCAGGACGACGACTACCACATGCCCGACGCCGCCGTCTTTCGCATGCCCATCCTCTACGACCTCGGAGAGTCCGACAGCGAGGAGGAGTTTATTGCCGTCTCAACCGGAACGATGCGCCGTCGCAGCCCGGGAGACAGCCACAGCGTCGATCTCGATGCAGACAATGCCGTGGCCGAGGAGCGTGTTAGCACAAAAAAGAAGAGTCGGGCAAGAAGGAGATGAGGCTGAGGGATGTTTATTTTGGGTTTCTCATTTTCTCTTGTCCTTTTATTTTCTCACATCATAGCAAGGCGTTGGAAAAGGTTCTTTGATCTTTAGGATACTCTCATATACCATACCGCTTTTTTTCTGTCTTTTCTTTTCGCTATTTTCCCTTCTTACCCTGCCACATTCCGGAAACGTACAATGGTCAATGCAGGGTGTTGTTGCAATGCAGCCTTGTGACAAGTTCTTTGACAGCCTTTGTGCTCTTTTTGGCACACAATGCCCACAATATACAATATGCAGCTCTATTCTGCCTCAATGCGAGCAAGAGAGCTTCGCGTGACTTCCCCAGTAAAGAGCACACAGAACGCGACGGCGCCTGTCAACCAATCATTGTGCAATGTTGCATAGGGCGAAACTAGAGTGGGCTCCGTACTGCCGGCAGCCAGCGGTACCTGTGTGGTACTTGTCCAGAGGCAGCTCTGTACGCCCAATTCCTACGTGTAACGCGCCGAGAGCGAAGCTTCGAGAAACTCTAAATCACGTACCTCATAGGTACTGAATTGCACGTGACTCGCACTGGCGCTTGAATGAGCACTCTCCAAACCGCCCCAAAATGGGCCCCAAAGGCTTTTGAAGTGCTCCTCAAAGGCGAAAAACAAGTCACGCTAACCCATAAACAGATTGGCGCATTTCAGACACGCTCGCAAGACGCTCGCCCCCCAGGGAGGCCACAGGGAGAGAAGCAGTGGCTGCCGGGGGCGCCTTTGGTCGTGGCCCAGAGAGCGAGAGACAGAACCTTTTTTTGCCCGCCCTGCGCCTGCCGTTTTTTGGCCTTTTGGCCTCACTTTTCCCTTTGACATCTCGTCGCCGCATCATCACCAACCCCCGACCTCACGACCAATTCGCGTCGCGCCGCATCAAAAAGCGCGTCGTCCATCTCTCGTTGGTCGATATTTTCTTTTGTTCGACTTTTTGTCCGCGCGCGCATCGTTTTTTCCGGCTCTCTGCGCACCGCGAGAAAACGACTCTTCTCGCTGCAATTGCTTGACAAGCATCATCGCCAAGCAGCCCCAATTTGACGACACTCGTCTCCTCTCCATCGCCGAACGCGGCTCGTCTCGACACGTTGGCGTCCGTCTCTGCTTCGAGTCGCCGTTGAGGCACATCTGCTGCCTCTCGGGAGGCCCCAAAAGGGGGGGTTGTCTGCCAACTCGTCGGTGGCTGAGAGAACAAAGCTGCTGAGAAATCCGCGACAAGGAAGAAAAAAAGAATCAAGAAAGGAGCACCAAGAAGTGTCTACGCATCAACGCGAGACGATTGAACAAAAGTTTCATCGTCTTCCGGGTCGTTTTGACACTTTTGAGGCCCGCGTCGCGTGATTTCACATCGCGATCAATTCTTTCCTTTTTTTGCTCACCTTTCCATCACTTCTCTCTCTCCTCTCTTTCTTTCTCTCTCTCCTTTCTTGTTGTTTGTGTGTGGTTGACTGCCTTTTTCCATTCCCTCGCACTCATTCTCGTGTCACACTCTTTTCTTCTGTCTCGTTTTGACGACTTTCCTCGCCACGTCCATTCGCTTCAGTGACGTTTTCCTGTCGCGTTTCCTCATTCATACAGCGCGTTTTCCCACTCCTTTTCGAGTCTTTGATTTGACAACCTTTTCTATCTCTTCTACCTCTTCTACTTTTTTCCTGTCTCTTATTTCTCTCGTTCGCCGTCCATCGACAATCCGACACCATGGCGAACCTCTACTTTGCGCACTCGAGTGCGCCTCTCAAGACCATCGAGGAGATCCAGTTTGGCATGCTCTCGCCCGAGGAGATCAAGAACCTCAGTGTCGCCCACATCATCTACCCCGAGGCAATGGACGAGAGCAAGACCAAGCCCCGCGACGGCGGTGTCAATGACCCGCTGCTCGGCTCCGTCGACCGCGGCTTCAAGTGCAAGTCGTGCACCGAGAACATGTCCGAGTGCCCGGGCCACTTTGGCCACATTGAGCTGGCCAAACCTGTCTACCACCCTGGTTTCATCAAGAAGACCAAGAAGATCCTTGAGATCGTCTGCCACAACTGCAGCATGGTGCTTGCCGACAGGGTTAGTTAGCTTTCCGCCACGGCTGCTGCTTGTTTTTTTTTTTTTTTGTGATCCCTTTTTTATAAACCAGTGACTGTTTTTTGCTAATCACTCATCTTCCCGTCCCTCTCGACAGAGTGATCCGGAATTCTTGGCTGCTGTCAGCACGCGCGATCCCAAGGCGCGTTTCCAGCGCGTTTGGGAGTGCTGCAAGAAGAAGAAGCGCTGCGAGAACGAGGTCAAGTCGAGCGAAGGTGAGGAGTTTGACCCGAACCCGGCCAAGGGCAAGGTGGCGCCGCACAACCACGGCGGCTGCGGCAACTCGCAGCCGGCCGTTCGCCAGACGGGCCTGCAGCTGTGGTCGCACTACGAGATTGAGCGCGACGAGGGCGGCAAGGTCAAGGAGAAGAAGATGCTCACGGCCGAGATGGCCCTCAACATTATGCGTCGCATCTCGACCGACGACATCCGCGACATGGGCCTCAACGTCGACTACGCCCGCCCCGAGTGGATGATTGTCACCGTGCTGCCTGTCCCCCCGCCGCCGGTGCGTCCCTCCATCTCCATGGACGGCACGGGCACGGGCATGCGCAACGAGGACGACTTGACGTTCAAGCTGGGTGACATTATCCGTGCCAACGCCAACGTCAAGCAGGCCATCAACGAGGGCTCGCCCGCGCACATCTCGTCCGACTTTGAGCAGCTGCTGCAGTACCACGTGGCCACCTACATGGACAACGACATTGCCGCCATCCCGCGCGCGCTGCAGAAGAGCGGCCGTCCCGTCAAGTCGATCCGCGCCCGTCTCAAGGGCAAGGAGGGCCGTCTGCGTGGTAACCTGATGGGCAAGCGTGTCGACTTTTCGGCGCGTACCGTCATCACGGGCGATGCCAACATCTCGCTCGACGAGGTCGGTGTGCCGCGCTCTATTGCGCGCACGCTCACCTACCCCGAGACCGTGACGCCGTACAACATCAGCCGTCTGCACCAGCTGGTCCAGAACGGCCCCAACGAGCACCCGGGCGCCAAGTACGTGATCCGCTCCGACGGCACGCGCATCGACCTGCGCCACCACCGCCGCGCCGGCCAGATCTCGCTCGAGTACGGCTGGAAGGTCGAGCGCCACCTGATCGACGGCGATTTCATCATCTTCAACCGTCAGCCCTCGCTGCACAAGGAGTCCATGATGGGTCACCGTGTCCGCGTGATGCCCTACTCGACCTTCCGTCTCAACCTGTCGGTCACGTCTCCCTACAACGCCGATTTCGACGGCGACGAGATGAACCTGCACGTCCCGCAGACGGAGGAGACGCGCGCCGAGGTCATGAACCTGTGCATGGTGCCGCTCAATATTGTGTCGCCGCAGCGCAACGGCCCGCTGATGGGTATCGTGCAGGACACGCTGGCAGGTGTCTACAAGCTGTGCCGGCGCGACGTGTTTTTGACCAAGGAGGAGGTGATGAACATTATGATGTGGGTGCCCGAGTGGGACGGCGTGATCCCGAAGCCGGCGATTGTCAAGCCGCGGCCGCGCTGGACGGGCAAGCAGATCATCAGCATGGTGATCCCCAAGACGATCAGCCTCAAGATGGGCAACGACGACGTCTGTCTCAAGGACGACGGCCTGCTGATCCAGACGGGCGAGCTCATCTACGGCCTGCTGACCAAGAAGAGCGTCGGTGCCTCGGGCGGCGGTATCATCCACATCTGCTACAACGAGCTGGGCCCCGAGGGCGCCATGGCCTTTTTGAACGGCTGCCAGCGCGTGGTCAACTACTGGCTGCTGCACAACGGCCACAGCATCGGCATCGGCGACACGATCCCGGACAAGGACACGATCGAAAAGGTGCAGGTGCAGATTGACGAGCAAAAGGCCGAGGTGCACCGTCTGACGGCGCAGGCGACGGCCAACGAGCTGGAGGCGCTGCCCGGTATGAACATCCGCGAGACGTTTGAGAACAAGGTCTCCAAGGCGCTCAACACGGCCCGTGACAAGGCCGGCACGACGACGCAGGAGAGTCTCAAGGACATCAACAACGCCGTGACCATGGCGCGCTCGGGCTCCAAGGGCTCGTCGATCAACATCTCGCAGATGACGGCGCTCGTGGGCCAGCAGATTGTCGAGGGTCGCCGTATTCCCTTTGGCTTCAAGTACCGCACGCTGCCGCACTTTACCAAGGACGACTACTCGCCCGAGGCGCGCGGCTTCGTCGAGAACTCGTACCTGCGTGGCCTGACGCCGACCGAGTTCTTCTTCCACGCCATGGCTGGTCGCGAGGGTCTGATTGACACGGCCGTCAAGACGGCCGAGACGGGCTACATCCAGCGTCGTCTGGTCAAGGCGCTGGAAGACGTGAGCGCCAAGTACGACGGCACGGTGCGCAACTCGCTGGGCGACGTGATCCAGTTCATCTACGGCGAGGACGGCCTGGACGGCGCCAAGATTGAGGAGCAGCGGATGGACTTTTTGAACATGTCCCTGGCGGCATTTGAGAAGCGGTTCCGCATGGACGTGATGGGCCAGGCGGGCAGCCGCGGCGCGCGCTCGTCGGAGATGGACGCGCTCGAGTATGCCGGCGAGATCTCGGGCGACCCGGAGGCGCAGGAGCTGCTGGACACGGAGTACGAGGCGCTGCTGACGGACCGCGAGCTGATCCGGTCGATCAACCGGCGGCGGCTGACGTCGATCCTGGGCAAGAAGGACGAGGAGATGATGCAGCTGCCGCTCAACGTGGTGCGCGTGATCAACACGGCGCAAAAGATGTTCCAGTCGGAGGACAACCACCGCAGCGACCTGCGGCCGCAGGACGTGATCCCAGCGGTGCAGAAGATGCTGGACAACATGGTCGTGGTGCGCGGCCAGGACCCGATCTCGCTCGAGGCGGACAAGAGCGCGACGATTCTCTTCAAGGCGCAGCTGCGGTCGCGGCTGGCGTACAAGCGGCTGGCCGTGGACATGCGGCTGTCGCGCATGGCGTTTGAGCACGTGATTGGCGAGATCAGCAGCCGGTGGGCACGGTCGATGGTGAACCCCGGCGAGATGGTGGGTGTGCTGGCAGCGCAGTCGATTGGCGAGCCGGCGACGCAGATGACGCTCAACACGTTCCACTTTGCTGGTGTGTCGTCCAAGAACGTGACGCTGGGTGTGCCGCGTCTCAAGGAGATTCTGAACGTGGCGAGCAACATCAAGACGCCGTCGATGCTGGTGTACATTGACGACGCGGACGGCCGGCACCCGACGCAGGACCGGGCCAAGGAGCTGCGCAGTGTGGTCGAGCACACGAACCTGCGGTCGGTGACGGCGGTGACGGAGATCTACTACGACCCGGACGTGCGCAGCACCAACATTGCCGAGGACGAGAGCATTCTCGAGTCGTACATGCTGATTCCCGAGGATGTGGCGACGAACCTGGACCAGCAGTCGCGGTGGATGCTGCGCATCACGCTGGACCGGCAAAAGATGCTGGACAAGGACCTGACGATCGAGGACGTGGCGAACCGCATCAAGGAGGAGTACCCGGAGGACCTGGGCGTGATTTTCAGCGATAACAACGCCGACAGCCAGGTGATCCGGATCCGGACGGTGCGCGAGACGGGCGACAAGGACGAGGAGGGCGGCGAGGAGGACGATGTTATGCTCAAGCGCCTCGAGACGCACCTGCTCGACACGCTGACGCTGCGCGGTGTGCCCGGCATCGACCGTGCCTTCCTCAACAAGGACACGATGCTGATCCGCACCGAGTCGGACGCGCTGCTGGCAGCCAAGGACGACCCGCGCTGCACGGCGTGGTACCTCGACACGGAGGGCTCGGCGCTGCGCGCGGTGCTGGCCGTCGACGGCGTGGACCCCAAGCGCACGTACACCAACGACCTGCACCAGGTCGTCGACGTCTTTGGCATCGAGGCGGCCCGCGCGGCGCTGCTGCGCGAGCTGACGGCCGTGCTGTCGTTTGACGGTTCGTACGTCAACCACCGCCACATGGCGCTGCTTGTCGACGTCATGACGTACCGCGGCAGCATTGCTGCCGTCACGCGCCACGGTATCAACCGCGCCGACACGGGTGCGCTGATGCGTTGTTCGTTTGAGGAGACGGTCGAGATTCTGCTCGAGGCCGCCGCCGTCGGTGAGCTTGACGACTGCCGCGGTATCTCGGAGAACGTCATGCTGGGCCAGCTGGCGCCCATGGGTACGGGCCACTTTGAGGTGCTGCTGGATCCCAAGATGCTCGAGACGGTCATCTCGGACAACTCGCGCATGGGCCTCATGCCCGGTCTGACCGTCAAGGGCTCGTCCGTCGAGGGCGCAGCGACTCCGTACGACACGGGCTCGCCCATGGCCGACTCGGGCTACCTGAGCATCAGCTCGCCCGTCATGGGCAACTTCTCGCCCATCATGGGCGCTGGTTCCGAGTCGCCGGCTGGTCTGGGCACCGAGTACGGCGGCAGCGGCGGCGGCAGTGGTTTCGGCGGCGGCATTGGCGGCTACTCGGGCGCCAGCCCTCGGCCGACCAGCCCCTTCAGCACGTCGCCGACGAGCCCGTTCAGCAGCGGCGCGTACGGCGCTGGCAGCTACTCGCCGACATCGCCGGCGGCTGGCTACTCGCCCACGTCGCCCATGATGGACATGAGCGGCCGCTTCGCGTCGTCGCCGCAGTTCAGCCCGTCGTCGCCCAGCTTCTCGCCGACGTCGCCGATGATGCGGCCCACGAGCCCCAACTACAGCCCGACGTCGCCGAGCTACTCGCCCGCCTCGCCCTCGGCAGCCCGGCACTACTCGCCCACGTCGCCCGCGGGGCAGTTCAACTCGCCCACGAGCCCGAGCTACTCCCCCGCCAGCCCCAACTACTCGCCGGCTTCGCCCAACCTGCACGCAACCAGCCCCAGCTACTCGCCTGCCTCGCCGACGTGGTCCCCGACGTCCCCCGTCTCCTACTCGCCCACGAGCCCGACCTTCCAGCGCTCGCCCAACCAGCAAGGCTCACCCACCAGCCCGAGCTACTCGCCCACGTCGCCAACCTTTTCCCCGCGCACGCCGGGCCGTGCTCCTCCTGGTCAGGGATCTGGCTCCTACTCGCCCACGTCGCCTTCCAACAACAACAACCACTAAGAGAAAGGGTGTTGTTGTGTCGTCAGTGGCAGTTGTCAGCAGCAGCAGCTGGAAACCCGTTGTTCTTCATTCCCCCGTTTTACAAAAAAATAATAATTCTCATGTTTTTGTCTTTTTTTGTCTGCGTCTTGTTCTTTTATTATTTTACTCCGTCTGAAAAAAACAAACAAACCTTTTATCCCCCCAAAAAAGAGCCTTTTTTGTCAATTTCTTGTTTCATCTTTTATTTCTGGTCGCATTTGGGGCATTGTTTTTCTTATTTTCTTTACTTTCCTTATTTCTTTCTCTGTCGCATCTTTCTTCTGCTCTTTCATATGGGGTTGGGATCTATTTTTCTTGTCATTGCTTTCTTAACTGCTCATTTGCCCGTTTATACTTTTTGTCACGTCTCTTATTATTTTCCGTTGTGCTCTCGCTCTCTGACTCTGATTTTTTTTCACAACTGTTCCATACACTTAGAAGGTGTTATTACCATACCACACACAAAAAAATATAAGACACTGGAAAACGGGTTAGAGGTCACTCTTTCCCTATTTCTATGTGGTCTTTCGTTTTTTTATTTTCTCCGTCTTTTTACTCTGCTTGCCAACGGGTTTTTTGTATTATACAGATATCAAGAAGGGGGAGGACTCAAGCGGTCAAGTTGCAAACCAAACAAACAAAAAAAATGAGTTTGAAATTGAGCTGAAGGGAAATTTTAACAAAGATTGCTATAACTACAAAAACAAATAAAACAGTACCAAAAGATGGCCGAAAACGTGACTTTGTATGTGTGACTTTATGTGGCTTCCTCGTTTTTTTGTCGTTGGCGACAAGGGCTCCTTCCGTAATAGGTGGTGTCGCGCTACTGGCGGGCCCCGTGCTCGCTGCTCTTGCCGTGACGTGACGTTATAGCGCCCCTTCCTATATCCACATTGTGCGACCTTATCGCACCTTCCCAAGGCGTCCAGACAGGTAGGCACCTGCCACCGCGTTCGTCACACCAAAAACAGACCGCTTTCCTTCGTCCATCTCTTCGCATCCTCCACCTCTTTTTTGTATGTCGATGTCACACTATTACTCTGCTGCCCCCCCGAGCACGACTTGCAAAAATCACAACACAAAAGCACAACATGGAATGGATACGACGAGCGGTGGCACGACAGAGGGATGGCCAGCCATTGACGGGACCGAGCTATGCGCCGCTGGCCGACGAGTCGGGCGACGCAACACGGGAAGATGTCGTTGATGAGAACCTCGAAGATGACAGCCTCGACGACGACGACAACAAGCCCAATGCTGCCTTTTCGTGGTTTGCCTATGGCGCGTTTGCGATGCTGGGCGTCGCCATGCTCTGGGCATGGAACATGTTCCTGGCAGCGGCCCCCTACTTCCAGACGCGCTTCGCCAGCGACCCCTGGATCCGGGCCAATTTCCAGTCGACCGTCATCACCGTCTCGACGTGCACCAACATGGCCACCATGCTCGTGCTCGCGCGCATGCAGCGCGGCGCCTCGTACACCTACCGCATCAACGCCTCGCTCGTGCTCAGCGTGGCCGTCTGCGCGCTGCTGACGGCGTCGACCATGACGTCGGCGTGGCCCGACGCCGTGCAGCGCCTGCTCGCATCGCCCGTCGCCTACCTCGTTTTTCTCGTCACCATGGTCTCGGCCGCCGCCTTGGCCTGCGGCATGCTGCAGAACGGCGCGTTCGCCTATGCGGCGTCGTGCGGCACCCAGGCCACCGGGCAGATGTACACACAGGCCATCCTGGCCGGCCAGGGCGTGGCGGGCGTGCTGCCTCCCCTGGCGCAGATGCTCACGGTGCTCATGTTTCCCGACGAGAGCGGAGAGGCCGACAGCAGCGGAGCAAACAGCAACAGTGGCGGCAGCGGCAGCGGCAGCGGCTCCAACGAGGGCGGCACAGCTGCCTTTTACTACTTTGCGACAGCCGTCGCCGTGTCTGCCATTGCATTGGTGGCCTTTCAACCTCTGTACCGCCGCAACGCCTCCTTGGCATCGACAGCAGATGATTTGACAGAGACACCCCCGGCCGGACGACCCCAGTCATCCTCCTCGCTGTCCTCGACGTCGCCGCTAACCTCGTCGCCGCGCAAGGTGGTCACCATGCAGACGCTCTTTGGCAAGCTCTACTGGGTGGCCGTGACCGTCTTTCTCTGCTTTACCATCACCATGTTCTTCCCCGTCCTGACGCCGCGCGTCCTCTCGTCGTCCAGGTCGGACGCTGCTCTCCTCCAGCCGGCGGCCTTTATCCCGCTGGCCTTCTTGGTCTGGAGCATCGGCGACCTGCTGGGCCGCATGGCGACCATGCTGCCGGCCTTTGTGCCGTCCTTTTCGCTGCACGGCCAGGCCAAGCACAGGGCGTGGCTGCTCGTGGCCGCTGCCGTTGCGCGTATAGCCTTTGTGCCGCTCTATTACCTCTGCAACATCGACGGCCGCGGTGCAGCCGTGCGCAGCGACGCCTTTTACATGCTGCTGGTGCAGCTGCCCTACGGCCTGACCAACGGTTGGCTGGGATCCGTGGCGATGATGACGGCCGGCGCATGGGTCGATGCCGGCGAGCGCGAAGCTGCCGGTGCATTTATGAGTCTGTGTCTCGTGGCAGGACTGACCGTCGGCAGTGGTCTAAGTTTTGCCGTGGCCGAGTAGAAATGGTCTTTTTTTTTCTTTTCTTTTCTTTTCTTTTTTTTTGGTTGTGTTTCATTATACTTAAATTTGCCAGTTCTGTTTTTGCATTTGCACGTTTTTTATTCGTACCCTCATCTAGGCGTTATTTCTTTTAAAGAATTTAGAGAATATCATGATCTGATTAATATTCCATTCAAAAAACAAATAAAAGAGCCACCCGGGTATCCCCTTTCAAGCTATTCGTGAGAATAAGAGGTCACTCTACCCATTTCTATATAGTATGCCAAGCGTCATTACAATATCGTTACAATAACCAAGAATGAATAAACAAGAAAAGAAATGCCAATCCCAGAGAGAGAGAAAGAGATGAAAAATGCGGGGGATGTTACCGCCCCTCTAGCCAGCAGTGTCTTTTGAAGGTCGGTGGCACCTGCGGCTTGTCGCTGACACCCATATAAAACCCGCCGTCCAGCAGCGCGCGTTCTTGGGCCTGCCATTGAGCAAGCTTGCGCCGGCCGTTTTTGCGATCGAGATCGCCCAGTTTTGCCGTGATCTGGACAGAACTCTGAGCAGAACTCTGAGCAGAACTCTGCAGTACAGAATTGTCCTTGTCGCCGTGGCAGATGCTGATCCGCAAGAAACATGTGCAGTCCCGCAGCGTCATGGCCGTCTGCAGACGCTGCAGTGGCGTGCGCATGCTCGTGCCGTCGTCATCTTCATAGTCATCGCCCTCCATATTCACAGACAGTGCTCCGACCGGATCAAATTCGTCCTGCACGGCTGCAATGCGTCGGAATAGATCTGTTGTGCGCAGCCACCGAAGAATGGCCGGCCGCGCCTTGAGCAGTGCCACAGGAACCGCCGATGGTGTCGACGGTGCCGCTGCTGCCGATGGTAGCGATGAGGGCGGTGTCGATGCCGGTGCGTGAGTATCTGTCGACGATGAAATCACTGCCGACTTGACATGGTGGCACACGTACTCCCACAGCGCAGTGTCCAGAGCCATCTCCTCCTCGGCCGATTCCGGTGTTGGTGCGACCAAAACCATGGGGCACGGCTTGATCTTGTGCGCCTTGTTGCTGCTGCTGCTGCCATGATGACGCTTCTTACCGCCCTTGTCCACGGCACCGGCCGCAGATGCCACTGACAGCGCACACGTCCGGCAGTGGCGCGCTCCAGCCGGAGCACTGCGCGACTGCACGAGCCACTTGGGCTTGAATTGCAGCGTGATCGTTGTTGTTGCAGGCGCCCTGGCTGTGTCGGCCGCAGCCTTCTTGCACACAGACGCCATGTCCTGGACCAGCAGGGCCACGTCCATGTCGGGCGGCACACGCGAGCCCAACCAGTCAGCACGCCGAGAGCCAGCCCTGTCCAGGTCGGCCAGCAGTCCATCGAGCGCTGCGAGGGCGCCGTTTCTCACCAGACCGCCCACAAGTTGCTGGTCGACCAGGTACTTGCCGAGCAGTGGCTGCAGGACACGAGCATAGTAGGCATGATGAACAAGACAGGTATTCCGCCCCACGCCGGGAGCTGCCTTGGGAATGCGCAAAAGATGCGTCGAGAGGGGAGAAGATGCCTTGGCAGAATTGTGGTTAAGGTTGTGGTTGTCGTTGCCGTTGTCGTTGCTGTTCTTTTTCGGCGAGATGCAAAAGACGGCATTGGCCGAGCCTTCGGCAACAAAACCAAACGTCGAGCCACGGGGTAAGATGGTAATGCGCGGCGAAGCTTTCGATGGCTGCATGTCGTGCGACAGCAGCGGCGGTAGCGGCGGGGCAGCCACCGCGGGAGCCATGCCTGCTGAGCTGCTATTATCGGAACAGCCGTCGTCTGGGTAGCCGTCAGGGTAGCCGTCAATGTCCGGTGGCGGGGTGGACTTGTAGAGGCGAAAGGCGCCGTCAATGGCGTCGGCGTCGGCGGCCATATGGCGGGCAATATTGAAGTCGTAGGACGGGTGACGCGGTCGAGCGATGCGCCAGGAGGGGCATGAATGGGGAAAGGGAGATGGGGGCAAAGTGGGAATGATAAAGAGCAAAACAAGGTGAAAGAAAAGACGGCGAAAAAAGACAAGAGAGTTATAACCCGTAACAGAAAGCGGGAAATGATCAATGGACTCGAGTTTTGCCACGTCAAGGAAATAACTAAAAGTGGCGGCGGGGTGCGAGGACCGAAGTCGCAGACAGGGTGCAGGGATGGTATGTCGAGGATGATTTGACGATGACGATGATCGTTCAGTCTGACTCGAGGTCGCAGTCGCAAATAAAAAAGGAAGAGAATAAGTCTTTGGAAAGACAGAAGAGGCGATGGGAAAAAGAAGAGGAGTACAATGTCTTTTTAACACAATCCCCCAAGAATTAGGCAGGCGCAGAGAAGCATTTGTATCAAAGGCAGCCGGGCCTAGGAAAGAGCGACCGCGGTTAGCCAGAACCTAACAAAAAGAGACAGTCGGCGGCAGGCGCGCGATCGTGGACGGCGCGAAAATTACCTAAACGGCAGGCGTTGGCGCGTAGGAACTAGCAGTATTTTAAAAACAGGCAGGTACGAAGTAGTATGGAAGCATGGTAGTACTCCGTACGGGAGCGGGAATCTTTCTGGGAGAAAAACGTAAAGGAAGCGATGCGAAAAAAAAAGATACAACTTCCGTTTTGGGAAGGGCCGAGTGAGACACGGCAGTAAAAAAAAAAAAAAAAAAGCCCAGAGTGACGGATTTGCCACAAAGCTCTACAGCAGGCAGACCACGCGATGCTGCCGCCCATCTCGTTCGCATCTAGATCGCACACCTGTGGCATGGCTCTCCACCTCCCCTTTCCCCTCACTGATGTCATTGTTCACACGGATGGACCATATTACGGCGTACAGAGCGGTGCTCGTGCGCAAGCACGGAAGAAAGAGGCTCAGCTTATTTGCTGATTTTTGCAGGGTTTGATAAATTGGCAAGGAACAGAGAAGGGTACAAGACAAGTACATGGCGGGATTGGTGGCGTTTCGATCCAAAACGGAAGGAACAACACATGGAAACGAAACAATTGGAAAGAAAACAAGGAAGGAGCCATCGACACATGGCGACCCAACTGGGGAGACGGGGGGGCAGGAGGCGCGATGCAGCCACAGGTGGGTGTCTTGGGGACCATAGCAATATAGGCATGGGAACACAAGAATCGGGCAGCTGCGACCGGTGGGCATAAATGAACAGCAGTACGACCAAGGACACACACCAAAGTTTAAATTACCGACAGTGGAAGGCGCGACACCGGGAAACACGAACCCAACGACCGACAAGGAAGGTGCAAAGCGCCACGAAGAGCCACAGAGCATCCCCTCAAAGCGAATCATGATCCGTTGTCACTTTTTTTTTTCTCTTCAAGTCTCTTGTCTCCTTCTTGCTGTCCCCTCCATTTTATTTGTTAAATTTCCAACTTTCATTGACGTGTGATCGCGCGCAGGATGCAGGGCGCGCGCACCCTCCAAGATTCTCTGCAAAAGCGGCAGTTGGGAGCCGCAGCAAGCGATCATTGGGCACACGCGCCGACAAGGGACACAAGGACAGGACCACCTTCATGCAAGGTTGTCATGCAAGCCAATCTCGTCATCAACAAGGGTCTGCTGTCTTTGGGCGGTTCCCTACTGGCTGCATCTGCAGCACCACACAGGATGGTGGAGGCAGGCATGGGAGGCGGGGGGAGGGGGGGAAAAATCTACCTCTCCGTAACGAGAGGGTGTGGGTGGTCGGAGAGCAGGAAGAAGGAAGCAGAAGCAAGCAGGCATTCGGGCAGACAGCAGGGGGAGAAAAAAGAAAAAGGAAAAGAAAAAGGAAGAAAGCTCGAGAACGGCCGATAGGCTGGGGCAGAACGGCGACTCGGACTGGACGAATCACCCGGCAGAAGGGGGGACGACAAGTGGGATGGCAGTGAGATCCATTCCATCTATTGTCAATAAGATGTCAACGAGATGTCATAGAGCTGTCAAAAGACGCCCGACACGGCCCCCAGTCAGACAAGAAAAAGGACCAGCTGAAAAATACAAAGCTGAAGCAGCTGGCAATACGGATGTGGCCGGCTCTTTGTTTTTCTTTTTCTTTCTCTCACTCTGATGCTTCTTCTGCCCCTCGTCCCATTCCCCCCTCCCCCTCTCTCACAACCTATTTCTCCCACTATCTCTTTTTATCGTCTTGTCCCCGCCGACGCTGTGCAGACCGGTGCGGTCCGCCGCAGGCCTGCTGCATCGTGCATCTGTGGGACAAGAAACGAGGGAGGGGTCGAAAGGACCAGCGAAAGAGAGAGAGAGGGACAGAAAGAGAGGAAGCGGATGAAGAAGACCCTGTCTCTGCATGGGTCTTGAAAAATGTCCTGAGATTGCCATGGGAATGGACATGGGTCTTACCCATGCGTCATGGCGCTTTATTCTTTTCCCCCCTCCTCCCTTTGGCCTTGATTTTGCATGCCTGTTTCTCTGCTTCTTACTGGGTCATGCTAACGCTCACTTTACTGCAGAATGATCAGCAGCGGGTGTGCTGCTGCGCCTCGAGTGTCTTGGGAAGGTCTTGCATCCAGAAAAGGAAGCATGAGAAAAAGGCGGTGGACCAAAGCCAAGGCGGGAAGAGTTGGAAAGAAAACAAACGAAGAGAGGGGGGTGGCTTGTTTGTGTACAGGACTTTTTTAATTGCCCTGGAATGCACCAACGGTTACAGGCCAACAGACCGACCCTACGGCGGCTCTTTGGACGAAGGGAGGGGAGAGACCCTGGAACCCTGGTCACCGCCATATTGTTTTCCATTTGCTTGACCGGGCGCGGGTTACAAAGTACCCAAAGAGTCATACGAGTGACGACGTGATGGACAACAGCATGAACAACAACACGGACGGCCGCTCGGATGACGGCACGAAGGACGCATGCCAAGAACAATACGAGAGACAAGCAAAAAGTGGTCAACAAACACGGGCCGACGATGAAAGGGAGTGGTGCGTTTTGTGCACCTGACGAGATTGTTGGGCTGTTGTGGTGCCACGCAATGAGGCTGAGCTGTATCTCTATCTGCGATGCTGTACATTGATGTGACTTGGCACGGAGAGAAGAGGGAAAAAAAGGAAAAGAGAAATGGCCCAATTAGCGGAAAGAAGAAACGGCAGGAAGCGACATGGGGAAAAATGAGAATGGCAAAAGCGTTCCGTGTCGATCTCCGCCGTCATCATTTTGTCCCTTGCTTCATCTCTCGTCAAGTGACGATATTCTGCTATTTTTTTTGTGTGCGTTTTGCCCAGCATCCTTCCCGTCTCTCTTGAACATACAGAACACACTCTTCCTTCAGAACCCTTTCCATCCCTCTCTCTCTCTCTTGCCCCTCTGCCCGTCAGCCCAAGGTGGCTATGACGGCAAATGACTAGTGCAGGACTCGACGATGATCGCCATGACACGTCAAAGAAAAGGCTCCACCGGACAGGCCATTTCTGCCCCGCGAAACCCTCGGCTGCAGGCCCGCAACGGTGCGCTGTCTCTCTGCGTCTCGCTCACTTGCGCCGGCTCTCCATGTCAAATGTCCGTTTCAGAGTCCACCCCTGTGCCGAAATCAACCCAGTCGGCCGTCCAGTCTCCGTCACGCTAATATAACCTGATGGCAAAACCCACTGCCAGCCTCTTTTTTCACTCCCTTTTCACGTCACTTGCAACACTATCGAGAATTTTCTCCATTCTCCATTTTATTTCTCCATCTTTTTTTTTTTTAACAGCGCCGTCTTTTTTTTTTTTTTTTTTGCTCTTCTCCCTTCCTTCCCACTCCCTTCCATCCGATCTATGCCCAGGCCACGCGAGGGATAGAAAGAGAAAGTAAAAGCCAATAGTCCCCGGTCTCTGCAGCTAATGCAAGTCTCTGCGAGTCTGCACGTCGTGCATTAGATCGTCACATCGTCGCCTGTCTGACACGTCCTTTTGACGAGAGGCGGTGAGTGGTCACGTGCTCATCATTGGAGATACGGCGTTCGGACGTCGGTTTTGGCTCGATTGGGTGAAAAATGGGAAGGAGCGACAGGGGTGGGTGTGGAATTTTTCGGGACGCGGTGGCGGGAATTACACCAAAAACACCAAAATAGGACCCGGAAGTCTTTTACAAGGTACGGATGGTCTAAAAAGGTTCAAGCTCGGCCCAAATAAGGCACAAAAAATGGTCAAAACAAGAAACTACAGAGTAAAAAGCGCGTATCACAATTGGGTGTAGCGGGCGCAGCAAAACAACAACAGGGGGGGGACAACGGCTCCAACATGCCTTTGCCAATCTCTCTCTACCAATTCCCACATGCAATTTTTGACCTCTCCTCGACTAGTACTCCGTAGAAGGTGTTAATCTGCATCGCTCCTTCCCCCTTTTGCTCCTTGTTCAAGAAACATCATGCTGGGTTGCCAGCACCTTCCCCTGTTCTGCGTATCATTTCCTTCCCCCTCCTCATGCAGCTTTTTTAGTTGTGCATGCAGGTCGCACTTTCCCTCACACCACCTTTTTTTGTTTCGTAGCTGCAGGTCGCACCTTCTAAAATCGTGAGATACGGAGTACTAGTCAAAATAACAAGCAAAAAAAGTGTTTTTTTTTTTTTTTAGTGGTCGTGTAGGCCCACACTCCGGCGCTCCGGGCTTCTCCGCCTCCACCTTTTTCCCTCCTGCTGCCCGCAAAACTTTTTTCAACGCCGGTTACAGCGCCTTCCGCCCAATCTCTCCCAAAAAGATAGTGGCCGCTCGTGGCTGCTCTTTCCTTTTCGCCTTTCGCCCTCGCTCCTTCCGTTCCTCGTCTGTTCCTGCTTTTTGCACAACTTGCATCACCTGCCCACCTCCTTCCTCTTTTTTTTTTTCTTTGCTCACCGTTTTTCGTCTTTCGTGCCTGCACTTCTTTTTCTTGTTTTCGTTTCCTTCTTTTTTTGTTACAATTTTGTTTTTTAAACTCAACTCACTCGACCTACCTTAATTGCCGACCTTTGACGACGCTACGTCCCTTAAAAGTCCTGATCACCCAATTCCTACCCCTCCGCCAACAGCTTCAACGCTTTGTGCACATAAGCAAAGGAAACCCGTGACGCATTCAACGCGACAAAACCCCGTGACACAGCCAAGCCAGCCAACTTTTCATCTGACTTTTACGTGGTATTGACGACTTTCCTGCCTTGCCTCCCACGACCGACGACGACCTTTTCGGGTGCATCTTTCTCTTCATATTCTCCGAGATCGCAGCTCAGGATACTTCTCCCGCGCAGTCATCCATGATGCGTGGCCGCGCATAAACTCGCGCAGTCGGCGACAAACTCGCATCCGAGGAGACGCGTCGACGACAATCTACAAAACATACAACAAAAGACCAACCACATATCCCAGACCCAGCCCGACAGCCTGACGTCGACGTGAGGCCCCCCTCCCCTCCTCCCTCCCCTCCTCCCTCCCCCCCGCCATGGCGTTCAACTTCAACTGGTCGCCGCTCGCGGCCGATGCCAGCTTCTACCAGCGCGCGCGCGATCTCTTGACGACGGCCCTCAACAAGTCGCCCAAGCCGCCCATCATCGTCGACGACATCATTGTCACCGAGTTCAACCTTGGCTCCGTCCCACCAGATCTGGAGATCCTCGAGATTGGCGATATTGCCGCCGATCGCTTCCGCGGCATCTTCAAGATGTGCTACACCGGGGACGCTTTCCTCACGCTCAAAACACGCGTCCAGGCCAACCCCCTCAACACCTATCTCTCCTCAAAACCCTCCTTTACGTCGCCAGGGCCACTGGCCGCCGCGTCTGGGCTCACCATCCCGCTCCAAATCACCCTTTCCGAAATCAAGCTGTCGGCCTTTATCATCGTCGTCTTCTCCAAACAAAAGGGCCTTACCCTCGTCTTCCGCAACGACCCTCTCGAATCCCTCAAAGTCTCCTCTACCTTTGACTCCATCCAGTTTGTTAGGGACTACCTGCAGCGGACCATCGAAGGCAAGCTGCGGGACCTCATGATGGACGAGCTCCCCGCCATCATCCACCGTCTCTCGCTCCAGCTCTGGTCACCCGACCAGGTCCCCAAGCACGACGACGCCAGCAGCGCGTCGGCTGCTGCCGGAGGAGCAGAAGAGGACGACGGCGAGGTCCGCATCAACCCCTTGGCCGACGCGCCCTCGGACGCTGTTGATGCCAACGGCAACCTGGTGGACGCGGCCGACCTCTCGTCTCTGCTGACCACGGGTGGCCCCGAGGCCCAGTCTCTCTTTTCGCAAAAGAACCTGCTGCACCTGGCTGCCCTCACCAACTCGAACCACACCTTTTCTCTCTTCACGCCCGGCATCCGCGACGTTGTTTTCCGCGCGTGGGCAGGGCCGTCGGACCGTCCGGATAGCACACCCGTGCCCGGCAACGGTACCGCCACGGCGCATGGTGGCAGCCCGCCCTTTGCGACGCCCTCCCTCTCGCGCGGAAACTCCTTCACGGCTGCCGCGACCAACACCACCGCTTCGACCACCACCTACACCTTTTCCGACACGGGCAGCCAGGTCCACGGCCACCTGCCTTCGCGGCCATCCATGGTCAACCTCCACGCGGCGACGACGGGTCTCTCTCTCGGTGCCAACAACCACTATGGCGCCAGCGGCAGCAGCATCAGCGGCAGCCGCCACGCCAACAAGTCGTATGCTAACGGCCGCCGCAAGAAGACCCGCGTCGTCAACCTGCGTAAGAGCACCAGCAGCGGCAGTGCCGGCAGCAGCATTGTGGCCGCCAGCGCACCTGTCAGCGAGGCCGGCGACACCGCGTCCGACAGCGTGTCTGTTCAAGGACCACTGTCTGAGCCCATCATGCCGCCGTCCATCCCCGAGGTCGACGAGACGCAAGACGACGACGACCAGCTCCCGCAGCTGACCCAGTCGCAGCCACAGCTGCCTCCACAGATGCCTCCGCAACAGGCATCCATTCCGATCCGCGATATGACGGCAGCCTTTGCAGCTAACCGCGCCAATGCTTATGCGAACCGGAACGTCAACGTCGAGCGTCCCCAGCCGCAGCCGCAGCAGCAGCAGCAGCAGCGCCGGCCTGAAGTGACGCGTGCCAGTATCCCCACGGGTGGCATCTTTGAGCCGGTTCGCCAGGAAAAGGCTGGCCGCACCGCTACTGCCGCTGGCGGCGCTACAACACCAACTGCTTCGGGTGCCTCTCCATACCCCGACGCTGCATCCTCGACGGTCATGGAAAAGGACTGGATCATGAAGATGGCTGGCGAGATTGCGCGTCGGGTCTATGATGAGAACCGCAAGAACCCTACATTTTGGGACGATCGCGACGAATTGCCGCCGCCCGCTTATGAGGCTATGAGATAGTTTTTTTCATAATCTGTCTCTCGCCCCCCCCTCCTCTTCTCCCTCTCTCAGAATCCCTCATTCTCCTTCTCTCACTCCCTTCTCCTCATTTTTAACTCTCTCCACACCAACTGCATATACAGCCTTCGTTTGCCTTTTTTGTTTTCCTTGCGTCCATTTTTTTTCTTCTTTTCTCGCCTTGCGGGTTTGCTCGTTCTTCTTTTCTCGGTCCATGCCTCGCCTATAGCCAGGCCGCACATGACCATAAAAAATGCCCTGCCTTTTTTTATTTGCTTTGTTCCCTTTTTTTTTTTTGCATAGTATGACGACCATGAATAGATGCCACAAAATCAATTACAAAATTATATACACATACTTCGAGTGATTACCCCGTTGAATAAGACACAAGAAGCTTTTTATATGGGATTTCTTTTTTGTATTTCTATCTGTACAAGAACTCGACAAAAATAAACCAAACAAAAAGGCACGGAAAAGGCTGGGAAATGTATACAGGCAGTACAAAAGCAAGAAAAAAAATAAAAGTATACGCCGGTAAATGACAGCAAAGATGTGTGTCCACCTGTTTTTTTCAACGAGTAGCTTTCTTCCTTTTTTTTTCACACATTTTTTTTATCCTTCCTTCTTCATTTCTTGCCCTACCTCTCTCTCTCACGCGACAACCATAGCAGGACCGGCTCGCCGGCGCATGCCAGATTGGTGATGCTTCTGCCATGCATCCTCAAAGCAGGTGCGGCGAGGCTGCAGCTGTTCGGGCGCAATGCCGAGGCGGCGCACCATGCTAAAGGCGCCCGTGCCAATGGTCATGGTCTGGCCCATGATGATGCACTCGCTGACGCCCTCGATGCGGTCCGTCTTCATACCCGCTGCCGCCTCAAACAGGTGGTCCGGCGTCTTCTCAAAGGACGCCAGGTGCAGCACGCTGTCGCGCATCTTGGACATGCCGAACCGCGTAATGCCCAGCACCTCGCCCTTGTACGTCATCACATCGGCCAGCAGGTCCATGTGCCGCGGGTCAATGCCCATGCCGCCCATCACCTCGCCAATCTCCACGGCAATCGACGTCCGCGCTGCCTCAATGCCCAGCACGTCGCGGCACTCGAGAATGCTGTTGGTCGTCGTCCGCGTGCCAATCACGCCCTCCGTGATCATGCAGTCGCGCAGGCCGTAGCCTTCGACAAACACCGTGTTGTCGCCCTCCTCCGACGTCTGGATGATCGCCCGCGTCGCGTCTGCATAGCCAGTGATCGGAACCGTCGGAAGCATGCGCCGCAAATAATTGACGCGCAGGAGCAGGTCCGCCGTCTCTTCGCTGCCCGTCGTTGTCGTTGCCGTCGTCGTAGCCGTCGCGCCGGTTGTCGCCGCGCTCATGGCCCGCACCTTGGACGCACGCTTGGCCGCCGCCACATCCACATAGTCATTGGGCACCACCAGCGTGATCGTGTCGCGGCTGTAGTCGAGCTCAATCGTCTTCTCCTCCACCTTCATCTTCTTCTGCCGGCAGATCGCCTTGGCAATGTCGCTCAGCGAAATCTCCAGGTGCATGTCCATCAGCGCCTGTCGGTCAATCTTGAGCACCACCCGGCCCGCAAACGTGCCCCATTCGTCCTCAATGTACTGCAGAATGTCCGAGATGTACGTCTTCTCAATGCGGCCCTTGACCAGCCGCGCCGCCTCAATCTGCCGCGTGTTTTGCAGCGGACACTTGATCACCGGCGTGCTAATCTTCTTGGACGCGTTGATAATCTCCTTGATACGCGGCACACCCTGCGTCAAACTCATACCCGCCACACCAGCAAAGTGGAACGTCTTGAGCGTCATCTGCGTGCCGGGCTCACCAATCGACTGCGCGCCCACAGCACCCACGGCGTGGCCGGGCTCGACCTGCGCCATCCGGTACTTGTACATACACAGCCGCAAGAAGTGCTCCAGCGTGCGCCGCGACACCTTGGCCACACGCTCCACGCGCGCCAGCTGCGCCGGGTCCACGTCAATGTCGCCGTTGGCCGCCCGGGTCGCCGCCAGACCCGCCAGCTTGCGCGCATTCTCAATCTTGACTGCCCGCTTGCGCACATACTCCTCCACCGTGTCGATGAAGCCGCGTGCGCCCTCGAGCAGATCCAGGTTGCGGTCGCTCTGGTCGTTGTAGTCGAGCACCTCGTCCGTCACGAGATCGTGGCGCGTGTTCTTGGCCCGCTCCTGGCCCAGAATCTCACCGCAAATCGCCATGATCTCGTCCGACTGCAGCGTCGGCTCGTCGTTGCTAAATGTCACGCTCTCCGAGTGCGTCCATGTGCGGTCAAAGTGCACAGGCACGGCCGAGCCCTCCATGTCGACAGGGTCCAGACGGTCCGCACCAAATTGGAACTGCACAATGCCGCCCGACGACGTACGCACCGTGTTGTCGTACTGTGTCGACAGATCCTCCAGACACTTCATCAGACGGCGCGACATGTAGCCTGTCTCGGCCGTCTTGACAGCCGTATCGACCAGACCTTCACGGCCCGAAATAGCGTGGAAGAGGAACTCGGTGGGGACAAGGCCAGAGTAGAAGCTGTTCTTGACGAAGCCCTTGGACGCCGGCTGGCGCGTGTTCTTTTGGAAGTGCGGCAGACTGCGGTCCTGGAAACCATCCGGCACACGCTGGCCGCCAATAATCTGCTGACCGACACAGGCCACCATCTGCGCGACGTTGATGGCCGAGCCCTTGGAGCCGGAGCTGGCCATCGTCAGGGGAGAGTTGTGACGACTGAGCGTCTCCTCGCACTTTTCACCGGCCTGCTGACGGACCTTGCTCAGAATACCCGAGATGGCGTTCTCAAGCGTCTGCTCAGGGTTACAGCCAGGCGCCTTTTCGAGCTTGCCGGCCTTGAACGTCTCAATGAGAGCGTCGCACTTCTTGTTGGCCTCCGTGACAAGATCCTCCTTCTTCTCGTTCAGCTCCTGTGTAGGGAACACGTCAAAGACACCAATCGAGAAGCCGCGGTTGCCCAGGAAGCGGGCACACAGCTTGGCCAGACGGTTCATGGCCACCACAGCCGCATCCGGGCCAAAGTCACGCAGGATGACGTAGAAGATGGAGTCCTTCTTGCCCGAGCCGACTGTGGACTTGTCCATGCGGCCGCACATGACCTCCGAGTTGCGGATCACAAGCCAGCCGTCGTTGGGGCACATGTCGGGCGTCTGACCAGGGCGCGGCTTGTAGTCACGGCACTTGGCATCGAGGTTCACGAGGACATTGGTCTTTTTGTTGGGGCGCATGAGCATGTTGAAGACCTGCTTGCCGGTCCACAGCGCCTGGGGCTTGAGGATGGCGGGCGGCGGAATGTCGAGCGGGACGGTGGCCTCGGTCATGTGCATGCAGACGTAGGCAAAGGCCTGGCGCGTGAAGAACATGTCCTTGCTACTGATCAGGTAGGCGGCCGTGATAAAGTCCTGGTTGGCGGCAATAATGGGCTCGCCGTTCTTGGGCGTCGTCAGGTTGTGCTTGACGCCCATGAGCGTGATGGCCTCGGCGCGGGCCTCCTCTGTCTGCGGCACGTGCAGGTTCATCTCGTCGCCGTCGAAATCGGCATTGTACGGGCCGCAGACACACTCGTTGAGACGGAACGTGCGCCAGTGGCGCACCTTGACCAGGTGCGACATGATACTCAGCTTGTGCAGCGAAGGCTGCCGGTTGAAGAGCACAATGTCGCCATCCTCGAGGTGCCGGTCGACCTTGTCGCCATAGACGAGATCGCGGGCCACGTTGCGACGGTCGGCGTACTTGAGATCAATCTTGTAGCCGCCGTCGACCTTTTTGTGCACGCCCATAGCGCCCGGCCACACGTTGGGGCCGTTGAGCACGAGACGACGCATCTTTTCAATGTTGACGTGGTTGACCAGCTCGGGGTATGTCAGGTTCTTGGCCACGAGAATAGGAACGGCCACCTCGGTGATGGAGAGGTTGGGATCCGGCGAAATGACCGTGCGGCCGGAAAAGTCGACACGCTTGCCCGAGAGATTGCCACGGAAGCGGCCCTGCTTGCCCTTGAGCCGCTGGCAGAAGCCGCGGATCGTCTTGCCAAAGCCGGGCTGCGCCAGACCGGGGACCTCGCTGTTGACGTACATGCCAATCTGCTGCTGCAGGTATTCCCACAGCTCCATCACCGTAGCCACGGGCGTGCCCTTGGCGAGCGCGCCACGGATAAGGCCCGAGAGATGCACAATCTCGGCCAGCTTCGTCGTCAGGTCGTCCTCGGTACTCGAGGTCTCCTGCACGACCGACGGCCGGATGCAGACGGGCGGCGCCGGCAGGTACTGCCAGATGAACATCTCAGGACGGCCCTCGGCGGGGTCGAGGCCGAGCAGCTCGCAGTCCGACGGGCTGACCTTCTTGAAGAGGTTGAGCACGCGCAGGGGGTTGAGGTCCTCGAGGGCCTTCTTGACGTGCTTTTCGAGATCGGGAACGTGCTTCTTGGCCGCCGCAAACGACTGGTCAAACTCGATCTTGCCGCGCGGCACCTGCTTCTTCATCGCCGTGGAGCGGTGGTAGGCGGCAAAGCGGTCGTGCGCCAGCTTGAGCGGGCCGAGCTTCTTGATGACGCCGTTGGTCGCGCCGCAGTACGGGCACGACTTGGCCTTGCGGCACATCTCGTTGATGCGCTTCGAGATGTTGGAGCGGCGCAGGTTGTCGATGCCCGGCCGCCGCAGCTCCTTGAGGAAGGATCGCCGGTCCGGCTCGGCGAGAAGCACGTGACCGCAGTCCTTGCAGATGTTTTGGAGGATCATCTGGATGAAGCGCAGATAGCCAATGTGGAAGACGGGCAGGGGCAGCCGGATGTGGCCAAAGTGGCCGCTGCAGAGATTGAGCGGCTGCATGCATGTCGAGCACTTGCCAGCCTTGCTCGACGTTCCTAGCCGCGGATCAAGAGGGCCATGTTTGTAGGGGGCGCGGTTGTTTTCAATGTCGTAGAGCATCTGATCAGAGACCTCGAGCACGGCCTGGTTGACGATATCCTGGTTGGATCTGCGGGGAGGGGGGGTAGGGTGTCAGAGAGCGCTTCTTTCAGAACAGAAACTCACAAACTCGCACTTACTGGATACCAAACTTGATGCCCTTGAACTTCTTGGGCAGTTGGTCAACCATCTGCTCCTTGACGGGAGCATGATGAGCCCGGGTGCCGCTCATTGCGACGGCGACACGTCTGTCGGGACGTGGATCGGATGTATGATCGTTGTCGGTGTAGTTTCACGCCTGTCGAGTATAAATACGCTACCGCATGGCGCGCGCCGCTGTCATGGAGGAGTTGTGGCTTCGCTGTGTTGATATAAAGTGAAGCTTTTTCAGAGTCACCAAAACAGAAAGAGGTGATGATCCTTGCGGAAGGCGAACGCCGGTCGTCCTTTCCTGTAACTTTTTTTTTGGAGTTCGCGCCTTCCCAAACTAGTACACAGAGGTGGGGCGCTCGCAGAAGCAGGCGCGATGCTGGTTGGCGGCTCGTCCCCCACCACAAAACGGCTTTGAAAGCATGGGCGGGCCTCGACAGACGGGATCGCAGTTTGCCGTACCAGTGTGTACACGGTATTTACTGCTGTATCGCACGGTGCTTCCAGTCGCGTCCCTGGCGCATGCCACATTGGCATGCCGTCATAGGCGCGTTACGTAAGGCCAGGCGGCAACACCCAGAGATGGGAAGGAACAACCACGTGCCAGAGAAAGACAGCATGGCAAAACAATTAAATGAGAAGGAGCTCAAGAGACAACAATCTCGAGACAATTGAAAAGCTCAGGACAACCATCCGAGACTTTGACAGCACCTAAGCTCGATCCAAAGATCAGAGATCGCAAAGACAGGCGGACATCCGGCGCACCATCCGAGACAGCATATACACGACGCACAGTTTCCTGAAACAGCCACACAGACGAGACATTGGACATTGAAGGGCTTCGAATTTCGGTTACTCCCTTTTCCTTTCCCGTTGTCTTTCCGGGTTCTGCTCTCGCCGGCAAGTTGGCTCCAGCCACTCGCCTCCTGCTCGCTGCTGTCGGCCCCCGCATCACTGTTCCGTCGTTTGGCTGGACCGTTTTGCAGAGGACTGCCAGCCGACTGACAGCGGACAAGGTTGACCGAAAGGACAGCTCAAAAACTAGCAGCGACGAGAACAGCATTGACGACAGCGACGATACCATGGCGCCATCAGCAGAAAAGAAGTCGGAAAGGTCGACGCTGCTCGACGCCATCAACCCGTGGGGAAGCAGTCGCAGCCAGTCGACGGCTCCAGGCAGCGACGCCAAGGATGGAAAATCAGCAAAAGCAGCAAAAGACGGAAAGGATGGAAAACAAAAGGACACCAAACCACCGGGATCATCCAGTGGTCAGCCAGTGCCGGCGTCGGCAGTGACGGCTGCTGGTGCAGCTGCCGGCGCGTCTGCCACCCCGGACCATAGCACGTCATCTTTCTACGGCCGCAGCTTTAGGAGCTACCCTCCAGGATGCCCACCACTCAAGGTGCAATGGTTCCATGCCGTTGATGTGAGTATTCTCATCCGATTGAATCAGCAATCGTGGTGCAATGACAGGCAAAAATAAACTAACCACGGGTGAATATCTAGGTCCCCAAGCGAAAGGCTCACTGGATGGAGAGCAAGAACAAAACCACCCAGCCCGAAAAACCTCAAGGTCCCGCCAAATCATATGTGGCTTTTGCGGCCAACGACAGCCGCTCCATCGAAGCAGCATATCAAAAGGAGCTTGAGGGATTCGAAGATCGTGGCGCAGCATTGCCGGCTTCTGGTGTTGATATTAAGACCAAAAAGTCATCGGGCGCCAAAGTGCCCGTCAACGAAGACTTTTTGTTTGACGTGGACATTGAGCATCGCGAGCTGCTACCTGTCTACTGGCTCGGGCCTGTCTATGATGTGCGCCGTGGCAGCTGGTTCTACCAGGAGGGCTCGACTTTGCGCCCGTGCGACGAGAACCTGGGTGCGCAGCTCGAAGAAGGTTACCTCAAGGCCAAGCCATGGACCTACCCGGCATCCGTAGCCAAAGCAGCAGCAGCCTCGGATGCGGCAGCCAAGACGGCTTCATCCGAGACGGCCAAGGCTGGTACAGACGCATCTACGTCATCCCCTCCATCGAAAACATCAGCTGCGAGTGCCGATCAGCAAACAAAACCGGCCAAGACCCCGGCTGCTCCGTCGTCGTTCCACCCAGAGGCGCACCGTCTCTTTGGACAGTACATGAACCATGTTGCGACCTACCAGGACGAGACCACGGCGTGGCTGTCGACGGACAGCATGCTTTCGCGGGTGACTGCTACGGTCTACGAGCGCTTCTCAGGCGGTGGCTACATGAGCGGCATCAAGGTTGTTCGCGGCTACACGGAATCCAAATCCAAGGAAAAAGACGCCAAAGATGCCAAGGATGCAAAGGATGCAAAGGATAAGGACGACAAGGCCAAGCAGCTGTCTGCTGATGATTCCGAGGAAAAGAGACGCAAGGCCCTTAAGAGACGGTCTGCGCCGCCCGGCATGTCATCAGGCAGTGGGGGCAACCGTAGTGACAGTGGAAGCGGCAGCGGCAACAAAGCCGAGAAGCCGAGCTGGGATAGGTCGGACGACCAGCCGTCGGCTGTGGAGAGACGCGGGAACCAGCTGCAGCGGCAGCTCTCGTCGCTCATGGGCAGAAAGGACGAAGAAGAGGAGATCCGGCTGCGCGAAGAGCAGGAGATCCAGGAAGAGTACAACTCGCGCAAGGGCGAGACGCAGGAACGCGAGATTGAGCATCTCATTCTCGTCACCCATGGTATTGGGCAGATGCTTGGTCTGAGGTAAGTACTGATCATATCCTTTCCTTTTTTTTTTCCAGTTTGAAGCGCTTGTCACTTTTTTTAATTCTTCTGCTAACCCATCACCTAGAATGGAGAGTCTCAACTTTATCCATGACGTCAACATGCTGCGCAAGACGCTCAAGTCGGTCTACTCGGCATCTCCTGACCTCCGTGCCCTCAACGACGAGCTCGGCGAAGGGCCGGGAAACTGTCGCATCCAAGTTCTGCCCATCTGCTGGCGGCACCAGCTGGACTTTCCGAAGCGCCGCGGAGATACGCGGAAGCAAGAGCAGGATATCGGCATGGCCAGCGAGGGCGATGGTTTCGATGAGGAGGCCAATGCGTACCCGTCTCTCGACGACATCACCGTGGAAGGTGTTGCCTTTGCACGGTCTCTGATTTCCGACCTTGCCCTCGACATTCTGCTGTACCAAAGCGGCTACCGCGAGCACATTGCGTCCATTGTTCTCAAGGAGGCCAACCGCATCCACAGCCTCTTCCTGGAGCGCAACCCTGCCTTCAAGGGCACTGTGCACGTCATTGGCCACTCTCTCGGGTCGGCCATTATGTTTGACATTCTGTGCCGGCAAAAGGAGCTGCTCAACGCGAATGTCTTGGCAGCACCGACATCGAGACCGGCAGCCTCGTCGACGACGTCGTCGTACCGCAACCCGCTGCGGTTTTGGCCCTCGGAGCGGGATGATGATGACCCCATGTCACCCATTGACGAGCCCGACATGCATGGGGACCAGTCGAGCAAGGAAAAGAATGACCAGTTCAACTTTTCCGTGCAAGATTTCTACTGTCTTGGATCGCCCGTCGGTCTGTTCCAGATGCTGAAGGGCCGCACGATTGCTGCACGACACAAGCCCAAGGGCCACGAAAAGGGGGACAGCGGGGACAGCAGCAACCCTCTAGTCTACGACCACAAGGATGAGAGCATGTTTGGCGATCTATCGCAGTTTTCTGCAACGATGACCAGCAGCGCGTCCATGGCGGCGGACGACCGCATCACGTCGCCGATTACCGGTCTGCCTTACACGGTGTCATCGCCCAAGGTCGGCCAGCTGTACAACATCTTCCACCCGTCGGACCCGATCAGCTACCGACTCGAGCCGCTGATTGCGCCGGCCATGAAGACGCTCAAGCCGCAGCCTCTGCCGTACACGAAAAAGGGCATCTTTGACAGCATGGCGCCGCAGGGGCTTACGGGGATTGGCGCCAAGGTCGGCCAGAGTGTGTCCGGGCTGTGGTCGAGCTTCTCAGCCGGCATTGCCTCCAACATCTTGAACCGGAGTCTCGGCCTCACCCAGGAGGATGTGGCCAAGCTGGAGCAGCAGGCAGCGGCCGAGGCGGCCCACGGGGCGAATTCGACGGGCGATGGCGGGCCGGCACCTCCGGGCCTGGCCGACGGCAGTGTCGAGACGTTGTTTTCCCACTTTGAAAAGCAGCGCGCCGACATGGCCAAGTCGGGGAGCAGTGGAAGCACCGGCGGCAGCACCAGTGGAAGCACCAGCGGCAGCAACAACCCCGTCAACGCCAATGCCGGCAGCAGTATCAAAGCACAACAGCTGCGCCGGGAGGAGGCCAAGGTGCGCGCGCTCAACCGCAATGGCCGTGTCGACTACAGCATCCAAGAGAGCGTGCTCGACTTTAACCCGATCAACACGATTGCCTCGCACATGTCGTACTGGGCCGACGAGGACGTGAGCCACTTTATCATGGCACAGCTGCTGTCCAAGAAGGAGAGTGGCAAGAAGTAGGGTGAGTGGTTGGGGGGAGGGTCAGGGGAAGAGGGCAGTGCGGATATAGAGTAGGTATGTGCTTTGGCTGGCGTTCTATTTTTTTTTTTTTGTACAATTACTGTAAGATAGTAAGTACTGTAATTCACCCAATCTAAAATTCTATACGTTCATATGCCAACATCATGAAACACCCCAACCTCCTCTTCTATGCTAATTTTTGGCCCCCTTTTCTTTTTCATTCATTTCATTCTACCATTCCTTTATGGCCGGAAGATACCTCCCTGGGCCATGATGCCCCATTGGCCGCCGCGTTGCAGAGCAAACATCTCGGTCGTCACGCCGCTGGCCGTTGTCAGCGTGCGAATATCCACCTCGCCGTCGACATTCGGCCGCACAATGGCAGCCACCTGGGCAAGCTGCAGCAGATCATCGGGGAACTGATCCGTCGGCAGCCGCGATGCCAGGAATAGCAGCAGATAGGCCACGGCCAGATGGTCGTTGGCAATGGCCACATGGAGACCCGTCTGCATGTCGTTGAGGGGGTCCTGGTGACGAAGCAGCGCCGAGGGCGTCATGCGGTTCTCTTCCTCCTCCGCCTCGTCATCCTGCTGCTCGTTGGCAAGGTCGCGGTACAGCTCCAGGATGCCCTCGTAGTCGCCCTCGACGCACATGGAGACAAAGGCGCGCGCCGGCAGCAGCTCGGGCCGCTCGTCGTAAAAGGCCTCCTCGGCCAGACGGGGGTAGATGTCGAGGCCGGACTGCACGCCGCTCTCGTTGCTGTACTGCGTCAAGATCTGAATGGCGCCCGCAGCCGCCGCGGCCGAGGAAGAACTACCTCCTGCAATACCGACGGCGGCAATCGACCGGCCGCAGCTCGGGCACTTTTGGTTGGCTGCCACCTCGGCGGCATCTTCAAAAAGGCATTCCCTGCCGGAAGCAAAAAAAAAATAACAAGAAATCCAGTGTCAGCAGACTTCTGCCTCTAATTATTTTGCTTATTTAAAAAAAGGGAACGGCACTTGCCAGTGGAAATGGCAGCTGCAGGGCAGCTGGAGATCGTCAGGGACCTCGATGCCGTCGTCGTTGGAAAAGACGAGGCGCTCCTCGCAGCTGACGCAGGCCATTGGCGAGAAGGAGTAGGTGGTATACGGGAGTATATCTATGTATACGGAAAAAGGGGAGGTAGAGGACCACGAAAGACTATCAAAAAACAGCCTTGTCAGAGCTGATACGTTGAAGAAATAAAAAGACAAACAAAATCAAGGAGATTTGTCATGTAGACCACTCCAGGAAGTTCTCTGCGCGAGATGACATGGTGTCCGCATAGAGAAAAGTCATCCTGGAGCATGGGACCTTTGCTCTCCGCCACCCGAGTGAGTCCAATACTTCATAGAGTGTCCAAATCGCAAAAGAGCAACGAGGATGGAAGCCAGACGCAAAGAATGATGGCGGGGTTTTTTTCGGGATTTTTTTTTCTTCTTCTTCTCCTTGTTTTTCGTGACCATCCAGCACCCAGACAGGAGTCTACACGTACCGTAAAAACGACGGGTAGCTCTTTCTAGCTTGATCAGCAGCTTCCGTCGTCTGTTCTCCGTCGTCTGGGGTTCGTCTTGGAACTTGTCGACAGCTCTCGTCCCTCGACCTGGATTTGGAATGATTCGGTGATGCCTGGTAGTAACCTCAAGCAGGCAATCAACAGTCCCGTGTTACTTGGGTGCCTTGTACGGCTAGGCACCAGACACTGTGCAACTTGCAAAAGACTGTATGGTGTGTCGCGTTGACAAAGGGGGTGAGAGGGGGTAAGACGAGACGTCGAGAAACGAGAGAGAGAGAGAGAAGAAGTCTGCAGGAAAAAAAAAAAGTAGTCAAGAAAATTTTAGCAGCTCGTGCTTTTCTGCTGGCAGAAAAAGGTGCCCACTTTAAGACTAGCTCCCCATTGGCCGAATTGGCAGGTGCCTTGTTGCGGCAGGCGGCCAGGAAAAGGAACGCGCAAGTCGGGTGTGGCTGGCGCTCGTCTCTACGGAGTACTCCGTACTGCTGTGCCCACCGCCGTATCCACTGTGAATCAGGCCTCCTACCGTCTGCTTTTGCTTTCTGCTTCCCATGTTAGTACCTAGCTGTCGCTCGTTGTTTCCGCATTTCGCACTTGTCTGCTAGACTAGGCGGTAGCCGTGCGCACAGTCATCTTACACACGGAAAGAGCGCCATCTGCTGCGGGCACGTTGCAACCGGTCGCACCTCCCCGCCAGACGGCGCAAGGTACGACATATCCCACACCTGCCCATCGCTCAACAGATCGCTCCTGCCTGCCCTGGCGGCTGGTGTCGTCATCCCGAAAAAGGAGCGCAGAATGCACCTTCCATTTTGAATTTGCGCCGTACATATCCATACGCAAAACTCTGTAGACTGAGACTTCCTTCCTGCCCTCTTTCCTGCCCTCTTTCCTGCCCCCTTTCCCGTCCCTTCCAAACCATTTCTACTGCTTTTTCTTTCATTCTGTCATCATCTCTTCACAGACCACTTCTCTTCCATTCCATCGTAGCACCCCGCCGTACAACCGCAATTGTGCCGTCACCCGAACAAAGCCAGGCTGTGCTGCCCGTGACAATTTAGCCTAGCTTGGGCAACACCCCTCAAATCCGCACAGCTCGGCCCACCTTTCGTCATCTTGCGCCGCCTGCATTTGACGGCCCTTTTTTGACTTTTTACCTTTTCCTCCTTTTTCTCTGGTCCTCTTCCGCCACCCCGGTCCATACCTATCTGTCTCTTTTGGCTTTTGCATTCTGCTCCATCTTTTGCATTCAACCTCCATTATCATTCCATTCGACATCTTGAACCTCGAGTTCACACCACCAAGCTCTCTCACAACCCCTCCTTTCTTCTTCTCCCTTCCATTCTCACCCCGCCCCTCCCAGTCCTTCCTCTTAACTCTCTGAAACGACTGCTCTTGCGTTGCCCATCATGAACGTCCTCAAGCTTCAGAGGTGAGTTTTCAGTCGGGCATCACGCATCCAGCCTCGGATTCATGGTCGCAAGAGCTAACCCCGGGCGTTCCGGACAGGAAATACCCCCAGTTCCATCAGAACGAGATCTTTGATCTCAGCAACGCCTTCCGCAAGCTCGACGTCGACGACAAGGGCTACATTGACGAGGCCACCGCCATCAAGGCCACCCAGACCAGCGAGCGCCAGCCCTACGATGTTGTTCGCCAGGCCCTGAAGAATGTCGAGCTCGACTCGTCGCGGCGCGTCGAGCTCGAGGACTACGTGGGGGTGCGTAAAGCTTGTCGACATATTTAATGTCCCCGGTGTCCCCAATGCCCCCTTTTGCTAACTCTCTCTCTCTTCCCCAGCTCATTGCCAACCTGCGCGGCGCTGGCGCCAGCAACAACAACCTCTCTGCTCCCGGCGCGGCCGCACCAAAGCCCGGCATCGTCTCGCAGCGCACAGGTGGCGCAGCGGTCGGCGGCGGCCATGCTTCCAAAGGCAGCGTCAGCGGCAAGATCCACGTCCAGGGCTCGAATGCTAACATCACGCACACCATCAACGAGGACGAGCGCACCGAGTTTACGCGCCACATCAACGCCGTGCTGGCGGGCGACGCCGACATTGGCGCCCGTCTGCCCTTTGCCACCGACACCTTTGAGATGTTCGACGAGTGCAAGGACGGTCTCGTGCTCGCCAAGCTGATCAACGACAGCGTGCCCGACACAATCGACGAGCGTGTGCTCAACGTCCCCGGCCGCAAGACCAAGACGCTCAACGCCTTCCAGATGACCGAGAACAACAACATTGTCATCGAGTCGGCCAAGGGTATCGGCTGCTCCGTCGTCAACATTGGCAGCGGCGACATCATCGAGGTGCGCGAGCACCTGATCCTCGGCCTCATCTGGCAGATCATCCGCCGCGGTCTGCTCGGCAAGATCGACATCAAGCTGCACCCGGAGCTGTACCGCCTGCTCGAGGACGACGAGACTCTGGAGCAGTTCCTGCGTCTGCCGCCCGAGCAGATTCTGCTGCGCTGGTTCAACTACCACCTCAAGGCCGCCAACTGGCCGCGCCGCGTCACCAACTTCTCGTCCGACGTCAAGGACGGTGAGAACTACACGGTCTTGCTCGCGCAGATTGGCGCCGAGTACGGCGTCACGCGCGCCCCGCTGCAGACGCGCGACCTGCTGCAGCGCGCCGAGCAGGTGCTCGACAACTCGGACAAGCTCGGCTGCCGCAAGTTCCTGACCCCGTCGTCGCTCGTTGCCGGTAACCCCAAGCTCAACCTGGCCTTTGTGGCCAACCTGTTCAACACCCACCCCTGCCTCGAACCCATCACCGAGGAGGAGAAGGCGGAGGTCGAAGACTTTGACGCCGAGGGCGAGCGCGAGGCCCGTGTGTTTACTCTCTGGCTCAACTCGCTCGACGTGCAGCCGGCCGTGCAGTCCTTCTTTGACGACCTGCGCGACGGCACGATCCTGCTGCAGGCGTACGACAAGGTGGTGGCCGGCTCGGTTAACTGGCGCTTCGTCAACAAGCCGCCCGCACACGGCGGCGAGCTGATGCGCTTCAAGGCCGTCGAGAACACCAACTACGCCATCGACCTGGGCAAGCAGCTGGGCTTCTCGCTCGTCGGCATCCAGGGCGCCGACATCACCGACGGCCAAAAGACGCTGACGCTCGGTCTCGTCTGGCAGCTGATGCGCCGCGACATTACCGTGACGCTGTCCGCACTGGCCACGCGTCTCGGCAAGCGGGAGATTACGGATGCCGAGATGGTCCGGTGGGCCAACGACATGTCGCGCAAGGGCGGTCGCAGCTCGTCGATCCGCTCGTTCAAGGACCCGTCCATCGGCACCGGTGTCTTCTTGCTCGACGTGCTCAACGGCATCAAGAGCAGCTACGTCGACTACGACATGGTCACGCCCGGCCACAACGACCAGGACGCTTACCTCAACGCCAAGCTCGCCATCTCCATTGCCCGCAAGCTGGGCGCCACCATTTGGCTGGTCCCCGAGGATATCTGCCAGGTGCGCTCACGTCTCGTGACGACGTTTATCGGTAGGTTAACTATTGCAAAAAGCAATTTCAAGGCGTTCTTGACCTCTCTTACTGACCAACAGGCTCGCTCATGGCTACGCACGAAAAGATGGGCGCATAAACGAGCTGTGCTCTGTTTGCTGCTGCTGCTGCTGCTGCTGCTGTTGCTTCCTGTGCTCCCTGTGTTGGTTATCATTGATATCATTGATTTTTTTCGGCGGGAAAAAAAGATCATCGGTGGATGGGGCTCATTTGTGTTTTTCTTTCTCTTTTTTCCCCCCTTCCATTTTCGCTCCTTTCATTTTTCTTCTTCGCTTCACTGTATGTTTTGGTTTGCTCTGGCCTCAATGTGTATTTTTTTCTTCTTTTTTTCAATTTTGGGCATCATGAAAAATTGTAAACGTGGAAAAAAGGCAGCCGGGCATGAAAAACGTCCCACAATGTACTCCGGAATGTTCTCAATGTCCGTTTGCGTCATAGCTACGAATACCTACCTAGGTACGGGATTAGGCGGCGCCGTCGCTGCCGCGGGTCCCGCCAGAACTGTCTGACATGGACTATCGCTGGCGTGCTGTTGGCGTCAGTCTCAGTCACTGGCAGGGGTCCACAGTGCGTATGTCATCACTAAAAATCGAAAAAGTGGACGTCATAGCCTTTGCAACGGGCCCTGTGTCCAGCGGTGCGTGACCTGGAATACAGTGCTACACCCACTGTAGTAACGCCACATGGCACCGTAGCAAAGATGTAAGATACTGTACGAGTAGCTTTCGCGAAAACATGGAAGCTCGCCTTCTCGTGGCGCTCGCGCTTGTCGGCCGGTAGATGGCCGCCGCCCCGGTCTGAACAAAACGGATATCCAGCGTGCGATTTACAATGTAACGACCATGTATCTTACATGTATCGATATTTGAATCTCACATGGAGAATACCTGTAAATTGCCTACAGGCCAATCCTCATTTGCACATCCCTCAGACCCAATTTGTACTCGTACTTGTGATCAGCGACTCGCGACCCGCAGGCCCCGGTCGCTCCTTCTCTTTCCAAGAGCGTCCGTTTCTCTCGCCCATCGCCTTCCTTTTACAAATCTTCGCCGCGTGCTTTGACAACATGTAAAAATTTCGTACTCTTTCCAGTCCTGTACATCTCGGTTTGTTTTCGTCCGGCCGATAATTTTGTCATATGACGTTCCTACCCACGGATATTCTGGGGATGTTGTTTGCCGTCTTTTTCTCGTGACCTTTTTCACCTTTTCGCCATTAATATATTAAAAAGACCTGGAGTCCAGAGCCCAGAGTGAGATGCCTCATTTCGGTTCACTCGTTTTTTCAACTGCAGGGCTTGTTCCTTCCCGAAACAGATTCACACCATCTCCCTACCTTCCTGCTATCTCCCGCTCCTTCCCCAAAAATAACTGCAGATACTAAACAGGAAGGCAACCGCAGCATCAGCACTGCTGATTTGTCCTCACAGCCATCTCTTTCCTTTTGCCCTGTTGCTCCTTCCCTGCATGGCCATTGCCCAGATTTGAGAGTTTGATTCGGCAGCCCAAAACCCTCAATTCCCCATTCCTCGATTTCTCTTCATTTTTTCTCCCCATTTCACTCGCAAACAAAATCCCAAATTCAGAGTACGGCAAAGTAAAAAGCGACATACTCCATACGTCCAGACGCCTCGATTCGATTCGATCCCAGCTAGCGTCGCAAAAGTCCACTCCCCCACCGCTCCCGGCGCACCCGAATAATAAGCCGCTGCCACCTTTTACGATTCTACTTCGTACTTCGTGCAAAGCCGGCGGATCGAGCAACTCAACCAAGGTACCATTGCCCCTCGTCTTTGGCCCTGCGAGCTGCTGTGCATTCAGCAGCAGAAAATTCCCGGCTCCTTGCCTTATCCGGGCGGCCTCGGCTCTCCGTTAGGGCGCGATACTTCAACGGGCATTTAGCACCCTTCGACGCGGCTGCATAACGCGACGCGACCTTGAGAGAGTGTCTTTCAGAGAACAGGAAAAAAAGAAATCACAACACATCAACAAACCATTCTTCGAAAAATCCTCATATTATTCTCGACCTGAACCTCCCCCAACTGCATTGTGGAAATGGCCGCTGCAGCGGGCGCTTCGGCCGGAACGACGGACCACCGTCCTCATTCCCTTCGCGATGCTCTGCAGAGTTCCGGCGCGTCGATTCTGACGGCCTCGGACAGCCCGAGTGAGGAGGATTACGACGAGATTACAGCTTCTCACACGGCCAACGGCATGGCTCACGGGCTTCGCCAACGGCGCGGCGGCGGTGGCGGCAACGGCGGCGGAGAGAGGAGTGAGGCAGGGCCGTGGCATGAAACTCGGCATGAAACTCAGCACGACGCTCCAGGAAGCGGCGGCAAGGCACAGCGGGAAATATCGTTTGCCAGCGCCCTTCCGTCGCGCGGGAGCAAGACCAACATGACTAGTCTGGCCGCCGAAGCCGCGTCGACAGCAACGTCGCCGCGCAAGCTGTCGGCCACGGTCATCTTTGAAGAGCGGCCGACGGGCATGACGGCCTCGTTTGCATCGTCGGCGCCGTCCGTTGATGACGACACGAGCATCAGCGTCAACATGAGCGCAAGCAATAGCGCCAGTGCCAGTGCCAGTGCCAGCACCAGCGCCAGCAACAGTGCCATCAGCACGGCTCTGAGCAGCCAAAACAGCTCGCTGCCCGTCGTCAAGCGGCCCAAGGACCAGGGCCGGCAGCACAGCTTTGTCATCTCCATTGACGACCCAGAACTCGCCGAGCTGATCCGCGCCGACCTCGAGCAGATGCGCGAGGAGATGATGGAGCGCCGTCTCTCGCTCGGTGCTAGTGACAGTGCGCAGATCCTGGCGCAGACCAACTCGCCCGCTGCCGCAACAGCTATGACGGTGGCTGCCGCCGCGGCCGCCGCTGCAGCTGCTGGAACGTCTGCAGGAGGCGAGGTTGCCGGGCATCCGACAATGACGGCCACGGCCATGACGAAGGCGGCCACGACGGTAGAAGCAGTAGCAGCAGCAGCAGCAGCAGCAGTAGCAACGGCAACTCCCACACCTGCATCCGTCTCTGTCTCCGTCTCGGAAAAGCACATCTCTGCGCCCAAAAAGCACCGGCATAAGCCATTCCGCGACTTTGTCTTTACGCAAAACTTTTCTGCATTTGACCGGCAAAACTCGGATGCTGCCAACAGCCCCTTCCACGGCTTCTTTACTCTCTTCTGGATCGGCGTGTTTGTCTTTATCGTCAAGATTGCCGCCGACAACTGGCGCAAGACCGGCAGCCCCCTGGGTACCAACGAGATCATGGCCACCATGTACCATCACGACATTGTCTACCTGCTCCTGTCAGACGGCGTGCTCTGCGCCCTGACGGGCGTCAGCTGGCTCATCCAGCGCATTGTCCACGATGGACGCATCATCACGTGGGACGGCGCGGGCTGGATCGTGCAGAATGTCTGGCAGACCTTGTATGTGGCCGGCTTCATTGGCTGGACCCAGCTGAGCGAGTGGCCTTGGTCGCATACCGTCTTCTTTGTCCTTCACGGCCTCGTCATGCTCATGAAGCAGCACTCGTACGCCTTTTACAACGGCTATCTGTCGTCTCTCTATCGGCGCCGCGAACTGCTGCAGTATCGTCTCAACCAGGTGCAGTGTGCCGAAAAGGCCAAGGATCAAATGTCGTCTCGCAAGACGTCCAGCTCGCCCAGATCCAATTCGGACGGCAGTTCTGCCTCTGCTGCCGCGGGGGATTCTGCCGATGCCGACCTGCCGACGTCCGTGCTCGACCGCGTTGTGGCGGCGCTCGCATCGGGCGAGCCGCTCGATGTGCAGCAGGCCCGCGTCTTTGAGCGCATGCTGAAGTGGGAGATTGACGGCCTGACCGAGGAGCTGCGCGGCAAGTCGACCAAGCCCAGCCGCGCATACCCCCGCAACCTGACGATGGCCAACCACTACGAATACATTTTGCTGCCGACGCTCGTCTACGAGCTCGAGTACCCGCGCACCAACCGCATTGACTGGCGCTATGCGGCCGAGAAGCTGGTGGCCGTCTTTGGCATCATCTTTGTCATGATTATGATCTCGCAGGCATTTATGTACCCCGTCGTCATGCGCACGGTCGCCATGAAGGAGCAGGGCGTGCCACTGGGCGCGCGCTTCCGCGAATTCCCCTGGATGCTCAGCGACCTGATCATCCCCTTTATGATCGAGTACCTGCTCACGTGGTACCTCATCTGGGAGACCATTTTGAATTTCCTGGCCGAGATCACCTACTTTGCCGACCGCAGCTTCTACTCGGCCTGGTGGAACTCGGTGACGTGGGACGAGTTTGCTCGCGAATGGAACCGCCCCGTCCACTTGTTCCTGCTGCGCCACGTCTACCACTCATCCATCTCGGCCATGAAGGTCAACAAGCACACCGCCACTCTCATCACGTTCTTCTTGTCGGCCTGCGTCCACGAACTCGTCATGTGGTGCATCTTCAAGAAGCTGCGCGGCTACCTCTTGTTCTTGCAGATGTGCCAGCTACCCCTCGTGCGTCTGAGCCGCACCAGATGGATGCGCCACCGCAAACTTCTTGGCAACATCATGTTCTGGGCTGGCATGTTTATGGGACCAACCATCCTGTGCAGTCTCTACCTCATCTTGTAGGCTCTTTTCTTTGGCCCCTGTGATTTATTTTTCTCTTATTTTTTTCACCCTCACTTCTTTTTTCTTTGCCGTTATTCAGCGCTGTTTCCACTCTCCTAAAATACCAATATTTTGCATTATGGGCGTTTTTGGTTTATATATTATTTATATATGAAAACAATATTTGAATAACAAAATGGTTATTGAGAGTTAGTTGTTTATCATTGTGAAGTACCTAGGTATACTCCGGACTTTAGTGCTCGGAGAACAATGCCAAAGCCCCAGGGAGAATCACACACGTGACCATCAATAGCTTTGACCAATCACAGCTAGCCACACCTCTCCCCACAATCCACCTGCAAGCACGCGCGCCTTCCCTGCCGGCGTCGCATCATCTATTTTTCGAGACCATCGCACCTGCCTCTTTGTCCGGCTTTCCTTCCCTGCCTGCTTCCTCCTCCCTAGGTTCCTGCGCTTTCTACCCTTTTTCCCCTTCCCCCCCGACTTCCCCAACTTTATTTTGTCCCTCTTTCACAATCTTCTTTCAACCACTTTGTCTTGCCATCAGCAAGCCAACCAAAAAGAGCCTTCGCGCATCTCACCATCTGTTTTCTTTCTGCAGTCCTCTCTCACATTTCATCATGTCTCGTGGTGGCACGACTCTCTACGTGACTGGCTTCAGCCACGGCACGCGCGCTCGCGATCTCGCCTACGAGTTCGAACGGTACGTTTGAAAAACAATAATACAGCACCAGCAGCTCGATCGTTTCTTTCCTTTTTTCCGTTTCGCCACATCGTCGTCGTCGTCGTTGTCGTCGTTCATCTCCGTCACCCTGCCGTCGTCGCATCCAGCCCTCTCGCGATCGTTGATTCCCTGTCGTTGTGTCGTCATCGCCGTCTATTCTTACTGTTTCCCCGATATCAACCCTTGTCGTCGTTATCCGCTCCCCCCGCTTCACGCTTCCCGTGTCCCCCGATATATTTCTCGATCAGCGATCTCCATCTCCGTCGGTCTCCATCGCGATCGAATATTCCACCTTATCCCTCCCTCGTTCGTCAGCCTGATCGAGCGCCATGACGTCGTGGCTGCCCAACTGCTCCCAACTGCTCCCAGCTTTATTACCCCCCATCTCGAATCCTCCCTCCTTTTTTGCCCCCCCTCGCTCCCCCGTTACGACGGCGAACCCTGCCCCGACACACGGTACTCGACACGTTTCGCAAGCAGAATAAAGCGCACCTCTAGCGTTGCGATGGCAAAACGTGCGTACGTGCACTGGGAGGGGAACCGCAGGAAATACACAGCCCCCAAGCAGCCCATACTGCTTTACAGGTTTTCCCCCTTCCATCATTCGATTTGGCCGAGCATCGACGACCACCACAGAAAGACCTCGTGGCTAACCTTTTTTTGTTTTGTCTCTCTTTACAGCTACGGTCGTCTTGTCCGCTGCGACATTCCTGCTCCTCGCTCGGCTTCGAGCCGTCTCTTTGCCTTTGTTGAGTACGAGGACCGCCGCGATGCCGACGAAGCCTACCACGAGATGCACAACAAGCGCATCGGCCGCGACGATCTGTTGAAGATTGAGGTGAGCCTTTAAAAGAGACTCCAACGAAAACAAAGAGTGACAAGAACTTGCTTTGCTGACATTTTTTTTTCTAATTGCTAGTGGGCTCGCACTCCTCCGTCCGCTTCGTGGCGCTTCGACTCTGGCCGCGACCGCGACCGCCGCCGTTCGCCTCGTCGTGGCGGCCGTTCCCCCTCTCCCCGTCGCGGCCGCGACTACTCGCCCCGCAAGGAGGACCGCCGCAACGGTGACTATGACCGCGACATCCGCCGCGACCGTGACCGTTCCCGCAGCCCCGACCGCCATGCCAAGGACGACCGTGATGACCGCGACGCTCGTGATGCTCGTGATTCTCGCGATGCTCGTGACGACCGTGACGACCGCGACAACCGCGATGCCCGCGACAGCCGTGACGACCGTGACGACCGCGACGACCGCGACGACCGCGACGACCGCGATGATCGCGACGACCGCCGCGAGACTGGCAACAATGGCGACGACCGTAAGGACAGCCCTCCTGCCCCGGCACACGACGACCTGGATGTTGCGGAGTAGGTTACCGACACTATGGCAGTCCAGTACACTGGAGGACACTCGCAGCCTGGCTGGGAACCCCGCGACAGAACGACGACAATGGATGCGCGCATGTTTTCAACGACCGCGGCCATGGGCCATCCGCGTTACAAAGCCGTTGCCCGACGCGGCGGAAGGGCTTCTCGGATGCGTGGTGGTCCGAGGGTGAGATAAAAAGTTTGCCGCATGATGCCCCCCGTTACTGCGTGCACTGTTCCCCCTTCTTCCTCTTGCTCAGCCTTGCACAACTCCTGTGTACTGTTCTGCCAGCCCGACACGTTGCCCTTTCCCAGTTCCATTCCATTCCTTTCCGTTTCGACTTTTGAGTTTGTTTCTGTGTGTGAATGGTCGTTTTCTTGTGACGATCTTTTTTTTCGCGTCGTTTTATTCTCTATTGTTTTATTTTTATGGCTTTCTCTTCTTTTTAGTCAACGGATCGACCGGCGCCGACCTTTTCTTACCCCTATCCTCCTGCACCTCGCAAACGGTTTCGTCCTTCCGTCATGTCGTCTCTCGTCTTTCGTCTGTCGTCTGTCGTCTTTGCGTCTTTCCCTTTTCCGCTGCCCCCCAAAATAACACCGGCCGTTCTGTTTTGGTCGTCTCGTCTGCTTTTCCAACATTGTATCCTGCCCACGACGAAACACGGAACACGCCGCGGCTGCCACAAAGGATCCAAAGGCTAGCCAAAATACCCGATCAGAAGAAAACGGGTGTCCGACATCTCCCATTGCTCGTACCGTCACATCCTCCTTCGTCTTTCTCTCCTCCCCTCTCCGCCCGTTTGTTTTCGATCTCGACGAGAGGATGCCTCTCGAAAAAGAAAAGAAGAAAACATTGTTTGAAATAAGGAAAGTTATTTGCTAAAAAGTCAAGTGCGTTGTTTCTTTTTTTTCTCCTTTTCTCTATTCTTTCCTTTGTCCTTGCTCTGTTGGTATTGTTTCAAAGTGCTGGGTTCATTCTTGCTGTCCGTTTGGTCACACGCCTTTACAAGGTGGTGGTTATTTGGGGAAGGACAGTTGAGGGATGTTAAACCGAAAAAGCACGGAACTATATAGTGTCCGTAGTAATAAGTCAGTTGTCTGAAACGAACTATGAGAAGCCAAGAAAGTGATTGTTAATACTGGATGACATGTGCAGGGAGGAAGGGGCCACTGAACCAGTGACCCAGTGCCTCGTGTCAGCTGAATTACGCGAAGAGAAACAAGAAATAAGAAATGGCAGCAAAAGGAAAGCCTGTTTGATCTGCAACAGCGCCTCATGACCTATGATTCTGTGCCACGTGATCGTGCCGCCCTGGGCGAGGCTTGGAGATGTCGCGTAGGCGTCTTGGCCCAAGAGGCACCCTGGGACTCGGGCAGTAGGCGCAGTGCAGGGCTCTTGAGGCTGTGTGACGACTTTTCATGCTCCCAATGCCTTTAAGGCGGCCATGCATATTGGTCCGAGTTTGCCGTTGTCAGGCGTTTAGGCAGTGTCTAGTGCTACATACATAGACGCATTGAAAAACGGCGACGAAGGAGGACAAGATAGCATGAAAAGTATCATGTCTTGAACGGCCTGTCCATGAAGGCGTTCGGGACGGCCGACAGATATCCCATCGGAATTGAGTGACCGACTAGGCCAAAGGCTCCCTTTGACATCGGCGTCTTATACATGTATCTTATACCGCCTCCGCACCTTCCTTTTACGACGGGCAACGCTAGTAAAACCCCCCAGTTGTACTTACATGTACATTGTATCTTTTGTACCTCCTTCCATTCTGACCTGTGACGCAAGACCCTCCCCTCTCTGGGGCCACGGGTTACACTTCTTTAGTGGTCGACGTTCACTGCCGAACGGTTAGTTTCCCTCCTTCCCGTTTTGCGAGAGAGTGAAAGAAGAGAAGACGAGGACGAAACGAGGAATAAGGAAAGAGATTGGACAAATTGGGTGCGCGGGAGGGAACGAGGGACCAAAAACAGGCAGGCAAAAAAAGAAGAAGGCACGACCAACGATATCATCAAAGAGACCTCAGTCCCAAAGCCAATGATGCTCTTGCCCTTTTTACTGCCAGACGAGGTTGCCACTCTTTGACCCCTTTCTTTAGACACTGCCCCCCCTTTTGCCCTTTCTTTTCTTCTTTTGTTCTATTTTCCTATTTTCCTTTTTCACTTTTTTTTTTCTTTTGACCACGATCCATTGATCAACGCTTGTTGCTGCAGTATGTGCCTCCGCATCTTGTTCCCGACTTACATTGCTACTATTCCCTATCCGCGCATCTTTGCCGAGCGTCCTTTACGAGTACTCCGTACATAGCTCCTGCATCTTTCCTTCTTTCCTTATCTTTACTACATTATTCGGCCCTTTTTTGCCTCTGCAATATTCTTGCTTATTATCGTCACTGTTTTCCTTTTGATCAAGAATCATCGACCGTCCATTTTTGCTCCTTGTCGTTGGCACCCCCGCGTACCCTTGACCTCGCTATTTTGCTATTTTTACATTTGCACGTCTTGCTCCATTGACGCGACGGCACTTTTTATTGCTAGCAAAAGTCGACAAAAGTCTCCCACACACTGCCCACACTGCCCACACACGACACTTTCCGACAACCGAGCCAAGCCGCATTCGACTCTTTGTTTTTTTTGCTCTGCATCTTTTGTCCCCCGGCTTTTGCCTCCCGCCTTCCAGCGACAGCGAATCCTCAAACGGCAGGCCAACAAGATCAACTGGTGCACTGCATCACCAACTCGAGAATTATATCGACTGCCCGCGTTAGCTCTCTCGACGTAATCCATTTCTCTATCAACAACAGCCGGCCGTTCACTCTCCGCAAGATTGCCTTTTCGGGCTAAGCTTTTCCTAGAATTCCCACACGCCCCTAGCCGAAACCCTTGTCTACCCGTTGATTCTGCCACGCGACAGGGCCAGACCCGGCCGACGACCAAAAAGCAGCTCAATCATATTTTCGTTGCCAACTTTCTTGCCATTGACCAGAATTGCAACTGCGACACTGTGAAGGAACCCTCGTGCCTCCATTGTTACCAATTGTTCCGCACCACCGAAGCACCGACATTACCTCTTCCGGCCGACCTGCACGAAGCTCACTCCTTCTCCCGGGGGACCGCTCTCCGCTTCTTGCGCCCTTTTGTCCCTACCTGTCGGCCGTGTTTTCCGCGTGCTGCTCTGGTCTTCGGTGCCCGTTCCTGCGTGTTTCTGCGCGCCTATACGCATTGTCTCAACGCATCACAAGCCCATGCAATCCACAATGACTGTGTGTATCTCCTGCAGATCGAAAACAGCGCATGACGCACGACGCGCCCAGAAGCACCCATGAAACGAAACAGCATCCGCTAACATTTATGTTCCTCCCTCCTCCTCCCTCCCCTTTGCAGGACGACATCATAAAACCAAAACCGGCCCCGGCCAAGCCCGGCGCCGTTATGCAGATGCGCCTATTCTTCTCCGACCCCGTGGTGGCGGCCTTTTGCGGTGGCGGCGTGGCTGGCGCCGTGTCTCGGACAGTGGTCTCGCCGCTCGAGCGTCTAAAGATCCTCTTCCAGGTTCAGAGCGCGGGCCGCACCGAGTACAAGATGTCTGTTGGTCAGGCGCTCAAGAAGATGTGGGTGGAGGAGGGCTGGCGCGGATTCATGCGCGGCAACGGCACCAATTGCATCCGCATTGTGCCCTACTCGGCCGTCCAGTTTGGCAGCTACAACGTGTACAAGAAGGTGAGCAGGGGGAGGCGTGGGCAAGTCGGCCAACTGGCCAGTGAGGCTGGCACTCGTTTCTTTTTTTTTTTTTCTTTTTTTTTTCTTCGTCTAACTCAATCCCCCAGTTCTTTGAATCGTATCCCGGCGCCGACCTGACGTCAATACAACGTCTGGTGTGCGGTGGTGTTGCCGGCGTGACGTCTGTCGTGTGCACCTACCCTCTCGATATTGTGCGCACGCGCCTCTCGATTCAGACGGCTTCGTTTGCCGATCTCGGCAACCGGCCAGGGCGCATGCCGGGCATGTGGGAGACTCTGGTGCTCATGTACCGCAACGAGGGCGGCTTCCTGGCCCTGTACCGTGGCATCGTCCCGACGGTGGCCGGTGTCGCCCCCTATGTCGGCCTCAACTTTATGACGTACGAGGCGATCCGGAAATACTTTACAAAGGACGGCGAGCAGAACCCTTCGGCGATACGCAAGCTGGCAGCCGGTGCCATTTCCGGCGCCGTTGCCCAGACCTGCACATATCCATTGTACGTGAGCAGTGATGAGGTTTCCTTTGACTTATTTTGTTTACGCTTCTAACTCTCTTTAGCGACGTTCTTCGCCGGCGGTTCCAGATCAACACCATGTCGGGCATGGGCTACAAGTACAAGTCCTTGACGGATGCGATCCGCGTGATTGTGACGCAAGAGGGCATCAAGGGCCTGTACAAGGGCATCGTGCCCAACCTGCTCAAGGTGGCACCTAGCATGGCCTCGAGCTGGCTGAGCTTTGAAATGTCGCGCGACTTCCTTTTGACTTTAAAACCTGCCAGTGCAGGAGAGACGACCTTGTAAACGACCTACTACAGCAGCAGCAGCAACAGCAGCGGAGACAGCATGCATCGATAGACAAGACGGGCCAGTGTATATTTCTTTCTCCTTTTTGTGGTTTAGATGGGCATTTTATCATTAGTTTTGTGTTGTTTTTTGTTTCTTTATTTTCTTTCTTTATTTTCTTGCTTACTCTTCATTTCAGTCTCTTCATTATTCTCTTTCTTTTATACTCTCTGTTCTTTTGGTCTCTCTTGCCTTTATTCTTTTATTACCTACCTTTCTTAGTATCTTTTCTTTTTGAGCATTCCTCATTTCGGACCCATGTTGGAAACAAAACACAGAACATATATATCTCAATAGACATTGTAATCGCTTAGCAGCGTTTATCAGCGTGAGATCTTCATCATGAGAAGGTGACGTCCATCGCCACGTCTGTCGTCGGCGGGTCGGAACCAGCGATACACCGCGATGGTTGATGACTAATATATTACACATCATAATATCGTACCCTAATTGCCGCTACTGACCGCCTTTCACACTGCATCCAAAAGGCGTTAGTCTAGAAAAATTGCCTGCAAAATGCTGAAAATGGCCCACTTTTGAGAACATTTCGGTATCCACTTTTTTATTTTTTTTCTCTCTCTGGGTCTCCCGCCCTCTGCTATTCCGCTTTGGCTGGGCGCTGGGTCTGGTCTGTCCCCTCTTTGTGTGGTCTCCTCTTTCGAACTTTTTTTTTCTCGTTTACTTTTTTCTTCTCTCTCTCTTCAACCGACAATCGACCTTTCGGGTACCTGGGGGATCATCAACCAACAAATCTCGATTACGAGTCAGCCGCCAAGATGGGTATGTGAGAGAAGACAAAAAAAGGACGAAAAGTCCATTCGACAATTTCGGAAAACGGAAGAGAGACCGAGGATGGGAGTGATGACGGACGAAGGGGGTCACGAGTGTCTTGATCGTGAGATTGAGTTAGCTCGTGCTCTCTTTTTCAAGTCTCCTCCTCAGTGTGTGCGAGTGGACGGGAAGCGAAAGCAAATGAGCGAGCGATCAAGGGGGGAAAGAGAAGCCCAGACCTGGGTCAATCGACAACAAGACGGCGATGAATCAATCGACGACAGACGGCAGACGGGAGACGAGACGAGAGGCAGCAGCAGGATGGCAGGAAGACAGGAAGAGGGATGGCCAATGTCTATAAACGACAAACGCTTTTGCTTGCACATTCTTGTCTGGGTCGGTGATAGACCTAGGATGCTGAGACAAAAGCAATTGGCCTCCCTCTACTTTGCTTCTTCTTCCAATGGCTGTCTAGCCAAGACTCTTGAGACTCCTGCCTCATTTGTCTTTTGTCTCCTCTGTCTGCCAGTCTTTGTTGCGTCAGGTTGGCACTCTTTTTTCCCCTTTGATCACGATCTCCTGCTTTCGCTCTCCTTCTGCGAACCCCATGGGGGAATTGGAAAAGATGGATGTCCAGAGTATGGGGAGACTTTCCATTTTCTCTGGCATCTCTCTTTCCCATTCTTCCCTCGTTTGGATGAGACGCGCCCCTGCGTCTTCCGTTTCCAATTTTTGAGCATACTATGAATCCGGGGCTGACCAGGGGTTTTCCTTTTTTTTTTGTAGGTATCGATCTGAGACACCACCACGTTCGCGCCACGCACCGCAAGGCGCCCAAGAGCGACAACGTCTACCTGAAGCTGCTTGTCAAGCTCTACCGCTTCCTGGCTCGTGAGTTTTCCCCAAGAGTATCCCTGGTTGTTCTTTTTTGGTTGTGTTCTTCCCCCTTCTAACTCCTCCCCAGGCCGTACCGATGCCTCGTTCAACAAGGTCATCCTGCGCCGCCTCTTCATGTCGCGCATCAACCGCCCTCCCGTCTCGCTGTCGCGCATTGCTGCCAACACCAAGAACGCTGAGGCTGCCAAGAAGACCGTTGTCGTTGTTGGCACCGTCACCGACGACAACCGCCTGCTGACCGTCCCCAAGGTCCAGGTCGCTGCCCTGCGCTTCACCGCCACTGCTCGCTCGCGCATCACTGCTGCCGGCGGCCGTGCCATCACCCTTGACCAGCTTGCCCTGGAGAAGCCCACTGGTGCCAACACCCTGCTCCTCCGCGGTCCCAAGAACGCCCGCGAGGCCTTCAAGCACTTTGGCTTCGGTCCCCACAAGCACAAGAAGCCCTACGTCGAGTCCAAGGGCCGCAAGTTCGAGCGTGCCCGTGGTCGCCGGCGGTCGCGTGGCTTCAAGGTCTAAGCGATTCAAAAAAGAGACGAGAGAGGCAAAATGCAAAAAAATTAACAGCATACCGTGCATGTATTGCAAAGAAACAAAAAATACGATACTTGTACCATTTCCTCCTCTTCTTCCTTCTCTTGATATCCTTGCCCTTGTTTTGTCACTGCAAGCTCCTTGTTTTTTTTATTCTCTTTTTTTTCTCTTTTATGGGATACGGTGTCTGGCAAAAAAAAGAACCAAAAATGATTACGTCAAGGGTTGTAGGTATAAAAATAAAAAATGTGAAATAAATGAGGAAAGAATATGGCGAAAGTGAACATGTATATATAACCCTTCATAGAATATCTTCCATACATGCGAAAAGCTTTGGGAGGCGCATATGTAATTAGGTCGTGTCTACAGTCGTATTTTATTCCTGTGATATATCCTCCCACTTGACGTCCTTCTTCCTTCGCAGCGCCACAAAGAAGGACTCTTTGGATTCCTGTCATTGTCAGCCAAAAAAAAAGAAATGCATTTTTGCGCCTGTCTCCTTTCACACGTACACTTCTCGATGACTCGGGTTTCTCGCGCGAGACTTTGGCAAACATCTTTTTCAGTCTCGACTCGAGCAGCTTGTCCTCGCCGCCCTGGTAAAACTTGCACACAAAGTGTCCACCGGGCCGCAGCGTGTCGCTGGCAAAGGAGAGGGCTGCATTGCAGAGGTCCATGCTGCCTGCGTGGTCGCGAAACGTGTTGCCGCTTGTGTTCATCATCCTAGAGGGGGGAGAAAGCGCAGAGGCCGCGGCCGATGCATCGACGACGTGGCTGTCGTCGTACATGGCCACCGCTTCGCGATAAGGGTTACTCATAGTGTTCAGCCAAAAGGCGCGTGTCTGGGGCCAGGGTGCTGACATGTCACTGAGGACGACCTGTCGAAACGTGTTAGAGAGGAACGAAGCCAGCGGCCACCAACAAGAGATTGCCCAGGACGTACATCTACCATGTGGTCCTTGGCGGGGAGTTCGGCGTCAGGGGATTCTGTCGCCGCCAGTTGCTGCTCCATGGCCAGATAGCTCGGCCGGTCTTCGACGATATCGTGGATGTCGTCACCATCTTTGCGCGTGTCGTTTTCAGAAGCGTCTGTGTCGTTGGTGAATATCTCAGCCAAGGCCTCCGTCCCAGGCTCCGTCCCAGGCTCGATGTGCTTCGGTTCCGTCCCAGGCTCCGTCCCAGGCTCTACGCCTTTGTCTGCCGACTTTGATTTCACCTCGGTCATCCTTCTGGCTTCCTGCTTGACCAGAAACTCCTTGACTAGTTGCTGCACCGCAGGCGACAAAAAGTTGCCCTGGATCGTCGACACACCCCGGGGTGGCTGCGCAGGTATCAGGTCGATGCCCAGCACGCGTCCTCCCGGCTTCGTCCTGTCAAAGGCCACCTGCGACCAGCTGCCCGGCGCATAGCCCAGATCGACCACCGTTTGTCCTGGTTTGAACAGCCGGTACTTGGAGTCTATCTGCAAAAACAAAAAAAAAAAAAAAAAGTCAGAGGGGGAAAAAAGAAGACCATAATCGCCATGCATTGTTGCCATGCATTTCACACAACGGCACCCACCTCCAGCAGCTTAAAGGCTGCCCGGCTCTTGAGACCGCGCACTTTGGCTTCGCGCGCATACTGATCGCGGCCTTGTCGTGCCTTCCAGCGTGTGCTCGACGATGCCGAAGCCGCCGAACTCGCCGAGAAGCCTCTTGTCAGTTTAGTCTGGCACGCAGGACATGCCCACCAAGCGATCGACGGTGCGGCCGTCCATGGCGGCGCTCGCCAGGACGCTGTCGCAAGAACGCGCGAGCCAGTTGCGGCTCTTGCTGTCGTCAACATGACGAAACAACAATGTCGAGGCGTTGACCTGCAGCTACCGTTAACGCCAGACGCGGTTTTGGGCGCTTAAAATCGCACGAGTCCTGTCAATGTGTGCGTGGCTGTGCAAAAGGGCAGCAAAACTGCAAGTCAAAACTGCAGGTCGAATTGTAGGCCAAAATGCGACGCTGTTCTGCATAGCTGCTGCGGTTGGCCTGTTTTTTCCCCTCAGAACCGAGGGGTACGTCAAGAATGTACCGTTTGTACCTTTGTATCTTGATCAACGCCTGCCGGAACGGTCTCGTGGTGCTGCTATTTTTAGAAAACACCAAGAAAGCTCCCGCAACAATGATCGCAACAGCAACATCCATTGTATGTCGGTAGGGCTTAAAGCCGGCAGACAATGTCGGTCCGATCCTGGCAGCGCACGGCCAATTAGCATGATGCACCCGGGTGCGTCGATTGTGTCGATCTGATATGGCTGCCCGGCCTTTGCCAAGTGATGCAAAGTGATAGCATCACTGGATATTCGTATACGATATTTGTTCATGGCCCCGGATTGGTGGTTTTGCGAGATGTCTGTACCGTTTTTGCTGCTGCATGACAACACACAAAGGGCTGACGGCCAACATGTTGTAAAACTGGTCTCGCTCGTATGTTGTGTCCCATCGTCACCGATCAGGTACGTAGGTCGTGATGCATGATCCAGATAAACGCCGTAGATTTTAGGTACCTAGGCAACCTAGACTCTTGTTTGCTATTTCTTTATTTTTTTTCGATATTAAAAAAATGCCGCCGTTGGATCCTGCCTAAAATGGACGTCTGCAATAATCTGCAAAAGAAGGTGTGGAAGGTGCGTCCCAGCCACCCGATGCACCACGGAATGCACTATCCAATGCACCTTCCCTTTGCACAGCCCAGTCGCGCACCCGCAACCTCGCGCCTGCCCTACGAGGCAAGACGAGCAGGCACATCGAGAACATCTGCACCTTCCTCTGCCGTTCCGCATCGCAAACGAGTGTGTGTAAAGCAAATCGCTCCTTCCATCTTGCGGCTCAACACCAACCGGTTCCAGAAGGCGCGACCCCCCGGCCGTTACGTGCCCACCTTCCTCGTCTCCCGGTCCATGCCCCCCCTTCCAACTTCCCTGCCCCCTTCCATGCCTTCCACCCCCCCTCTCCCATCTCCCACCCCATTTTCCCATTTCCCCGTTCTGCATCTCTCTTCTTCCCCTTTCCCGCGTCTATCGCCAAACTCAAAAGCTATTTTTAGGCATCCCACCACCACTTTTTCCCGTTATTTTTTTTTTTTGTTTTTTCAGCCCCATTCCAGAATCCCGGTCGTTGAAAATTCCAGAAGCCCTGGAAGCACCTGTCAGTGTACCGACACCGCGGGAAAGCAGCTAGTGGCCAAAGCATAACGGCGGTTTATTCTCCGGGGGCCTGACGCATCTACAAGCCACGGCCGCCACAAGAACAAGACGTCGCAGAAAAGGAGGGTGCGTCAGTACAGAGTAAGGACCCCAAGAGCACGAGGGCACAGCATTCACCACAGTGCATGAGCCACAACGCCACGAGCCCCTGAAGACAGGACCTGCATCAACGGTTGCACAAACGCGCAGCCACAGCGGCAGCACGCGAGAATCGCAACCAGTTGCCAGCAAGGCGTCGAGGAATCAATGCGATCTGTCGATGAGCCGTTGAGCCGACGAGTTGAAGGAACGAGGCGCCAAGGCATTGGCAGGACGGCACCCGCATTCCTTCCGTCATCAGCGGGAAGTTCAAAAGCCTCTCTGCACGCACCCTAGACAGGAACGCGTTCTGTTGAGATTTCTACAGAAACTCTTTTGTCTCTACTCCGCACCTGTCAATCTTCCCCCAGTTGTGCTTTTGTGCTTTTGTGCTTTTGTGCTTTTGTGCTTTTGTGCTTTTGTGCTTTTGTGCTTTCTTCGCTGTGCAAGTTCTTTTACAGCGCCCTTCCCGCCTCCCGCTCTCCCGGTTTTTTATACCCACTCCTCCGCCGTTCTTCTTTCTCTTTCGTGGGCGCTTCGTTTCGCTTTCCACTTACCCCCGGCAACACTCTCCTACACTGCACACTGGTGTAGCCGTTTCATCTTTTTTTCTTTTGTTCCTTTTATTTAGCCTTGTCGCTCGCCTCCAGTAATATTCCCGCTCCGTCATTTTCATTGTTTCATTCGCATTCTTTATTTCACCCACCCCTCTCCCTGCTCCCATGCTCCCATGCTCCCATGCTCCCACCGCTTCCCACGCTTCCGGCTCCCATTGATATGCACTGGCCAATTCTCCTCATCCGTCCACCATTTCTTCCACTGTTCCACTTTCGACTCCCCACCTCTGCTGCAAGTACCACCGTACCGCGAGCTCTTGGTTCTTTTTCATCTTTTCGCCTCTTGCGTCTTCGGCTTTTCCCCCCAAATCTTTTATCTTTTTAATCCTCCCTTCGTCGCAACCTAAAAAAAGAAACAAGCGACCGCAACCGCAATCCGCGACACCGCATCGATTGCAGCTGCCGACAAAACAAAAGGGACCTAACAAAAAAGAGAAAAAGATCGAAGCAAAAGAAGCAAAAGGACAAAAAAAGAAAAGAAAAAGAAAAAGAAAAGGCTCCTGGGAACGACAAGTCAATCGACAAGTCGAAAAATTTACACCTTGCCCAGCCTACGACAACGTACTCAGCAGCACAAAAGTTCCTTTGTTGCCTGCTTTTTGCGTCGCGCCTCATTCACCGTACTTCGTCATCGACACTTGTTCAGCAATTCTCCCCCTCTTGCATCGCAGCCTTGTCGCCTTGTCGTCGCCCATCGCATCGCGCACGACATTCGCTCTGACGTCGACTCGTTCCATCACCCCTCTCTTGCTCCCAGTACTCTCGACAGGGTTGACAACAGCCTCCGCTCCGGCAGCGCGCTGCCGTCTTCTCGTTTCTTGTTTTCGGGTATCGCCCGTGTCGCGTCGCATCACCGTCCACCTTGCCGGCATCGACACGACCTCTCCCGATTGATCTTGTCGCGCGTGCTCGTCCATTCCTACTCCCCATCCCCACCCCTATCCTGACGACCTCTACGGCCACATTACGCTGCTGCGCAGCATCCGCAGTTCACCATGGGTCGCAGAAAGATTGAGATCAAGGCGATCAAGGACGATCGCAACCGCTCAGTGTATGTTTTTTTTTTTTTCATGTTGTCTCCCTTTCTCTTCCCCCCTGCCCCTCGTTCTGTCCCGCGTCGCGCGCATTCTAACTTTTTTTCCCCCTCTTCCCCAGTACATTTCTGAAGCGGAAAGGCGGTCTCTTCAAAAAGGCGCATGAGCTCTCCGTGCTCTGCTCCGTCGATGTCGCCGTCATCATCTTCGGCACCAACAAGAAGCTCTACGAATACTCATCGAATGAAATGCCCGAGCTCATCACCCGCTATCAGTACCATGGCGTGCCCAATGAGCACAAGGGCCCTGCCGACTTCAACGGCGGCGACGATGATTCTGACGTGGATGGCGAGGTTGACGGCACTCCGCCGCCCCCCGCACCAAACGAGATGATGGAAACCCATCTGATGCCCCCTCAACCTCACTTCGCCGGCCAGGCACCACCGCAGTTTGCCCACTTTCGACACCACACCCCTTCCGCATCGCCGCCCATCCCCAATGGCATGGTCTTTCCGCAGCAGGCAATCCAGCGCGGCCACACACCACAACCGCCTCACGGCCCTGGCGCTGTCGTCTCGCGGCCGACATCGCGCAATGACGTGCGCCGCTTGTCGCAAAACATGCATCAACCGGGCCCGCCTCAGCCGGGCCCTCCAGCGCCGCACGAGGTGTCTGGACCGCACCAGGTCAATGGCTACACATACATGCCCCATCAGGGCATGTACCCCCAGGGCCAGCCAAACATGCCCCCAAATATGCCGCCCAACATGACACAAGCTGGACCAGCATACTACGCACCGCCTCCAACCACGCACGCCCCTCCTCAGCACATGCCGCCGCAGCCGATGCCCCAGCCCATGGCCCAGCCCATGTCTCAGTCGATGCAGCAGTACATGGAGGAACGCCCCTCGTCGCTGCCTCCTAGCTTCCCTCCTCACTCTGGCCCCAGTGCTTCGGCAACTCTGCAGCCGCCGTCTGTGCCTCACCATATGCAACGGCACTCCATGTCCCCGCCACAGGGCCATGCACAGCATCCGTCGCAGCAGCAGGGTGGGCCCGGCGCACGGAATAGTACCACGCCCCAGCCTCCCTCATTCATCCCGCCGCAGCCGCTCCAGAAGCTGCCTCAGCAGCAAGACTCTCAGCTTGACACTACTGCTTTGCAGCCTCAGACAAGCCAAGCGCCACCCCAGATCTCTGAGCCTGCGCCTCCGGCACTGCCCAAGCTCAAGACCGATACGGCACAAGAGTGGCACGAGGTAAAGAAACTGCCGCCGCAGCGCAAGCAGTACAGTATCTTTACGCCCGTCGATGAGGGCCGCTCCATTCTGTCGCAACACCTGGCCGCGTTCCGCAATGATTCGTCCAAGACAGACGAGCCGAAGCTGTCGCCCGACAAGAATGGTGCCGCCAATGAAAACAGTAATGGTGGCGAGGGCAGCAGCTCTAATACCGGCGAAATGGCATCACCTCCAAAGAAGACGGATACTGTCTCCCAGCAGCAGCAGCAGCAGCAACCCCCACCGCCGCCTGCACCGCCCAGCCAACCAAAGTCGCGCACATCTATCTCCTCGATGCCTGAAACTATCTTCACACCACCCTCCCGCCAAAATAGTGCACGATCCGGAGGCCCTATGCGGCCACGTCTTCGCGTCGAGATCCCGCCTGATGGATCGGATAATAGTGCTGCCGGCACGGGCTCAGCCTCGTCGCCACGGAACCCAAGCGAGATGGGCTTTTCGAGCGTGCGGCGCAACGGCGAGCCCCATCCAGGTATCGTCCTGCCACCGCCGTCGCCGTCTGCATCAGCACTATTGTCGGCCGGCGCGTCAGGCCCACCGAACCCCTTTGCGCGCCCCGTGCCGCCTAGTAATGGTGCCAGCAGCAGCAGCAGCATGCTCATTGACACTCCGACGGCCTCACTGCCCTCGCGGTTCCTAAACAACAGTGACCTGCTTCCGAGCCCCAGCAGTTTCTATCCCGAGTGGGGCTTTGGCCGCGGCAGTGACAGTGCAACACTGCCGAGTCCGCTCAACTTCCAGACACCGGTTGTCGGCAGCGGCCCGAGTTTCCTGCGGGACGACCACCTCACCAGCAATGCCAACTCCAGCACTTCGCCCGCCGCTGGTGGTGCCACTGCTGCTGCTGCCACTTCCGGGAACAACAAGCGCAAGAGCTCCAGTGGCAGCGTGGATGGTGCCTCGGACACAGCAGCTGACCAGTCCGGCGACTCGAAGCGCGTCAAGGTGGAAGCCTAGTCAGAGCACAGGCGACACAACCCAATCCCGCCCATCCCATCTTCTCTCTTCTTTCCCCATTTACTCTTTCTCTTTTTTCTCCGTTTATTTTTTCTCCTACCTTTACGTCCGACAGGGCTCGTTTTTTTTTGTCCCCCTTTTACGAAGATACCAATTTTTTTTTTCTTTCTTCTTTTCCTTAATTTCCTTGATTTTCCTTCTTCTTTTCACTTTTGATCTCGCTCTTACGTTTCCATGTTTACTATGGCTTCTTCGTGTGCTTCACTTTGTTCGTCTTATTCCTGTCGGTTCTATACGGTTCGGTTTCATGATGTTTCTGCCCATTTTTTTTCTCGGATACGGTCACGTTCTTTTAGTTATTTGGAGGACTCGAAAAATTACCCCGGCTATATATTTTTATTTATATTTACCTGAATTTTATTTACCTATTTACTTCCATGTTTTTTTTTTGTTGTTCTTCAGTGAGTTATTTCTTTCGTAGGTTTCCATAAAGCATTAGATCCACCTACGTTTATGGTCGTATCTTTTCCTGTGTCCGCGTTTAGGTATTCTATGTACTCCATCCATTTTCAGCATCCCATTCCACTCTATCACGAGTGCATACACATCGAAACGTCCTGCCAAGAAGAAACTATTCATTTCAAAATTGTCAAACAAGAGCGCAAGAGAGTAAAAAAAGCACGACTGAACAAATCCGAAAGAAAACGCCAACCCTCCACACCATCTCCTTTTGCTTGCTGCAAGGGCACGCACCAACAAGAGAAAGCAATAAAAGACCAAGAGAAAGACAAAAAGCGAAAATGAGAAAAAAAAAAAGGAACAGCCTCCCCAGCAACCATTGCACCAAACCAATCACGCGGCCCTCCCTCGAATCCTGCGAATACCTCGGATCCCCCTATTTGCACCGCTTCTCGACAATACCGACACCGTTCTCCTCGTACTCGGCACGCGAGATCCACATTTGGTGGAAGGTGCCCAGACTGGCAAGGATACTGCCGCCAATCCAGGCACCGAAACGGCGCTCGCTGGTGAGACCGGCGGCATGGATCTTGATCTTGACACCGGGCCACATGTTTGTCAGTTCCATGTTGAGACGGTCGTTGAAACCGTTGAGCAGGGTGGTGCTGCCCGTGACGACAACGTTGCTCAGCAGCAGAGGACGCAGGTCGACGTCGACACTGTTGATGGCAGCACGGACGAGCTCGGGAATGGTCTGGTTCTTAGCCAGCGTGGCCGAGGTGGGTGCAAAGATGGACGAAGACTGCGCTGCGGCGTCGTCGGCCGACATGGTCGACGGGTAGCCGGCACCCTCTTCCCACATGCCTTCCGACACACGGAAGCGCTGCTCGCGCCACATTTGGTTGTAGCCGTCGGGCATCTCAAAGATGCGGCCGGGCTGCGTGCGGATAAACTCTTCGCTGCCGGGAGCCGAGAAACGGGTGGGCGACCGCCACACCTCCACCACGGACTCCTTGAACTCGGTCAGCAGCCGCTCCTCCTCGTAGGCGCGGAACGATGCCTGCACAGTAAAGGGGAAGTTGCGCAGCCGGGCCTGAGCAGGCGCGCCTGCATCCACCGGCGTCTTGTTCTCAATCATGAATGTCGGCACCACACGGATGGGCGACGTGTTGTTGGCGCCGCCCGTGGCCGGCGGAGGCGTTGACGGAGCAGCAGCAGCAGCGCCGCCTTCTGATGTTGGCGCAGCCGTCGCCGCTGCAGAAGAAGAAGAGGACGAAGACGCCGGTGCCGACTGGGCCTTCCACATCTCCCGGATCTGGCCGGACAGGTAGAGACCACCGGCGGGCGAGCGCTGCACGGAGCGACGCAGCACGAGACCGTCGTGCACGGCCGTGACGTTGGTGCCGGCGCCACCGACATCGATGACGAGAGCCGAGGCCTTGCCGGCGGCAAAGGCAGCCAGGACGGGCGTGCGGCTCAGCCAAAAGGCAGGCGTGCCCCAGCTCTCCATGGCCACCTCAATAGCGCGCTCACGAGCCTTGCTGCTGTTCCAGGGCGCCTCGGTCAGCAGCAGCGGGTTCTCGGCCAGGGGCTTCTCGATGCCCTCGACGACGTTCTCAGCGTCAATGTCCATGGCATCGCCGTCCGCAGCGGCACCAGCAGAAGGAGCCGGTCCCCGGAGACTGGCGCTGCCTCTCGAGGGCTGCAGACGGCGCACGAGAACGTTCTCCCACAGGTTGACGGCAGCATCCCAGTCCTCGACGACGCTGTCGCGGTTCATATAGTTGCGAATCTCGAGTCCGTCGCGCGGCACCAGGACCTCGTCGCCAAAGAGGCTGCGCGCGGGCCGGCTGCTGGTGCTTTGGCCGTCGACAATATCGGTGGCCGGGTAGTAGGCGTAGAAGGAGGGGACGACGGCCTTGGGCACGTCCTCGCCGGCGAAACCACCGCGCGTGTGGCAGTAGCCAGGGTCCAGAACGAGAGCAGAGACCTCATCTGCAGAGAGGTGTTAGCATGTGGCCATCGCGACGGCTCTCCCTTCTCCCTTCTCCCCTCTCTCCCTCTCTCCTCCTCCTCCTTACTCACCTCCTCCGTAGACGTCGGTCGGCTGCGTCGCCGAGGTCAATGGCTGCTGTTGGGCCATGATTGCGACGCGGTTGGGGGTGTTGGAAGATGGATCAGATCAATTTGGCGCGCAAAAAAAAGTAAAATTGACAATTGCGCGCGTGAGAATGCGTGCTCCCCCCTCAGATTGTCGTGTTGTTCTTTTTCCAGTCGTCGGCCCCCCGTCTTTTTTGGAGTTGTTGCCTAATGTTTTGCAAGATGTCGTGGTGTTGCACTTTTTTTTTCGTGGCAACTGCGTTGGTTGGGGTCGTGGCTGCCGTTGGCGCGCGCGAGTCAGAAGCTCTCGTTCACTCTTTTTTCCTGCAAAATCACGAATGGCAAGTGCAAACCAGGAACAAAGGGTGGAAAAGAGTGTGTTCCTGCTCGCCCCTTGCCTGCTAGCGCGGGAGTGGGGTGGCTGGGCGCGCGCGGCAGGTGCTAGGTTCTAGTAGTACTGTAGCAGGTACAAAAGTAGTGCAGCCTACCAAAATTTTGTAGGCAAGAGCAACCAAATGCTGCTAACACTCTCCGTAGATCTACAGCAGGCGCGACCAGGGCTTACACAACCAAAATAAGAACAGGCAAGTGCCAGCTTTCTTTTACTATTCTTTTTTTTTTTTTTCACAGAAATCTTCTTTACTTCATTTCATGGGTATCTCTATATTATTTCTTCATTTCGTGTACAGTCGTCCCATCCTGTGGTCCCTCACGCATAGAGCACCTCGCATACACCGGCCAGTGGAATATCCATCACGGCGTCGGTGCCGACGTTCCACAGCTGGTTCCATTCGCGAGGACCGCGATGGCGGACACTGTTTCTTGCCGAGTCTGCCACGTGGCGTCCTCCTTCGCCTCTTGCGCTGTGTCCATCGGCACCTTCATAACTGCCGGGCTGGTGGCCCCTTCCGCGGCGGCGCCTGCCCATAGTAAGGCCACCGTCATCGCCGGTCTGTGTGTCTTGATCCCTCTCGTGTATTACACCCGCATCAGCATCAGCGTCGTCGACATGGATGATGCTGCCGCCGTTCATAGTGGACGATTTCTTGGCCTTTCGGTGGTCACGGCTGCCCTTGGTGCTGGCGCGCCAGGAGGACGGCTTGCCAAGAAACAGCGGCGGCGAGGGCGACGAGGGCTCGCGCTCGTGGATGGTAGCTGTGCTTTCGTCTGTCTGGTCGGTTTGGTCTGCATGGTATGTCTGGCCGCTTCTTTTCTGGAAAGACGATGAGGATGCGGACGCGGGGTTGCGCCATTGACGGCTGCCCGGGCGGTGGTGGTGTGCAGCGCTGCTCTGGCTGGCACTGGCGGCGGTGGCGCCGCGGCCCTGGACGAGGCTGCCGTCGGCGCCCCCGACAATGACGACGCGGCCGCGGGCATCCACGGCGGCCATCTTGGCAGCGCCATCGACAATGGTCTCGAGGCTGTCGAGCGGCAGCGTGAGGATCTCGGTGTTGTAGCTCGCCAGGGCGACGTAGATGTAGACGAGGGTCATGACGAGGAAGCTCGGTATGGCCAAACTCCACCAGCGGTTGGGATAGTAGTAGATGCCGAGGGCGTGCAGGAACGGGCTCGGCAGGTAGCTCCACAAGAGGTAGATGAGAAAGGCGAGGCTGGAAAAGAGATAGAGGACGAAGCCGTAGTACTCGTATGTCGGCACCTGTGGCGCCGCACGCGGCACGGGCTGGTGGTCCTGCAGCTCGTCGTCGCTGGCGTCGGGCGTCGTCGGTCGCGACGGCCGAAGCAGCGAGGTCAAGCTAGGCGACGGCGGCAGCGGCGTCGGTGGACGACCGTAAAAGGGCGGCGCAAAGATGTTGCTGCTGTGCTGTGACGACATGGCAGGCAGAGGCATGTCGTGCGTGCTGTTGCTGCCTGCGGCCGAGTCGTTGAGCCCGCGCGACCGTGACCGCTGCTGCTGCTGCTGCTGCTGCTGCCGTCGCCTCCGTCGGTGCAGCAGACGCTCGCTACCGCTTCCGCTTGCGCCGTTCAGTCCTGACAGTGTTCCAGCCTCGCCGCCATCACCAGCGCCATCACCAGCGCCATCCCCTCCTCTGCTCACCACGTTTCCTCCTAACCCTCCCTCCACGTCAACACCACGTCCATCGCCCCCTCCCTCTCTCTCCACCTCGTCGTCATCTTCGTCGTCATCCTCGTCCTCGTCTTCGTCAAACACATCGTCGTCAAACTCGTCCAGGTCAAACGAATCGTCAAGGTCGTCATCGTCTTCTTCCTCTCCAGGATACGACTCGCCTTCGTCGCCCTCGTACTCTTCGGCGGCCGGGTGCACGCCAGACAAGGACACCGATTTGTCCTCGTCCTCGGATGTTTCCGTCACGGTCATCGCGAGACCAGTCGTGGGGTGGGGAATAAGCCTTGTCGTTCCTCCGTCTGCGGGGGGAAGTTGGCACGATGTCGGTGTTTACTCTCGACCGAGATGCGACGCGCTACGTATGTGATTATGTAATATGAGCCTCATAAGAATGTCTTACTAAGACTTATAATATTATGACCATCCCTGTCATAATAACCAGCCATCCGATATGGTGTAATGGCTAACATCCGACGCTCTCACCGTCGAGCTCGGGGTTCGATTCCCCGTATCGGAGATTCTTTTTTGGGTTTTTTCCTCCCTTTTTTGTCTCTTTATCTCTTTGTTTTTGCTTGTTCGCTTATTCCTTTCATTGTATTTATTTACATTCTCATTCATCGTCAGCTCAGTTTATACCCTCTTTTTATGCAGGGGCCCTTTGATGGGAAGCGCAGTGCGCCGTTTCTACATCTGTTGTGGTTGTCTCAATTCGGTTTATCTGCACCAAAATTGGCTCACCGCACCTAGCTGCCGGAATCGTACCCGGCACCCGTGAGACCCTTTCTGCAATGGTGAGCAGCGTGGGCCCTGTGCGATGTGAGAAAGAGGTGTATGACCTTGCTATGTCTGTTGATATTTTTGAGTGCTTTGCGGTTGTTTCTTTGTCTCGTTTTCTAGTTTTGTTTTGATATTTCTGGTACTCTGTTATATTTTCGTTCAGCAGCTACAGGTAGCTTTTCTTTCTTTTTTTTTCTAAAAAAAAAAATTAAAACATTAAACATTTTAGACGTAATAACTCGACCTTGAATGATTACTGTTTGTCTACGCAACCATTTATTCGTCATTCATTTCCAGACAGCAAAAGTCGTCACAGTTATTCATCACTTTCATCGACTGCTGCATCTGCCATTTCTACCTACCTCCGTGCCCAGTTAGGTGGCTGTGGCCTACGACAGCCTTCTCACTCAAAACACACAGATAGTCTATATTTGTCACTGTGCGTGCATCACACAGACGCTGTACCAGCTGTACAAAGTCAGATGTGCGTGCGTCTGCGGGCTATCGGCGGAGCCGTTGTAGAGAGGGCGTCCTCGCCCACTCAGCTACTGCTTTGTACACTGTACCTTGCAGAACAAGACAGACGGCACCCGTTGCAGGGTATACAGTGCAATGTTTTGGGTTCCCAAGAGGACATCTTTGTACTGCCGACTCCTGGGTCGTATCTGGGTGTTTCAGCTCCGGCCTTGCCAAACAAAGTGCAAATAAAAAGTGTCATGACCCTCCCTCCCCTTCCCCATCCAGGTTCTGTATATTAGGTACGAGGACCCTTTGCTGTTTGTGTGATTTTTTTTTTGTCGCCTTCGCGGGATTTCAGAACATTGGGTTGTCTCAGATTATTGGGAGGATCGGCGCGAGAAATACGACGAACAGGGACCGTGGACGAGACGAAGGAAAGATGTAACGAGAGAAAACAGGCAAAAAGGGAAGACGGCAAACTCGTTCTGGTTGACTTGCATTGCGTGGGAAGCAAAAGCCGGTAGCAAAAGCAACCACGACTAGCCAGAATGGACGTGGGATGTTTGCCTTCCCCCCGTGTATACTCGGCAAGCCTGTGTGTGGTTGCTTTCGCCAAACGTTGGCGCGGTGGACATCTCTGCCCGGATACGTCATAATCCATGTCAACGACGAAGAGCAGGGAATAAGAACAGGGCAATCTGACGTGCGTGTATCTGTCTGTGTGTGTGTGCTGGCTCCATAGCTACAACGGACCTACCAAACAAAACAGACCACGCTGGGCAGCACAGCATGATGAGATACTTTCCCGCACTGCATGTTACTTGGTAGATACAAGATACGTACCTTGTCTCTTCTTTCTGGTTGTAGCACAGCGTTACTGCCTGCCGCTTTTTTTCATCGCCAGCGTGCCGAGCAAAATGTCTTGGTGACACTCCCCTTCATTCTCTCTTTCGCACTCCCACTTCTCCACTCCCGGCGTCCTCTCCTCCGAACCAATCTCTGTGCAAGGAAAGAAAGAGAGAGGGAGAGTGTGAGAGGAAGCAAAGAACGAGGGTATCACAAAGAAACACACATGCTCTGCAGGAGGAGTTGACTAGCCTACGAGTAACGAGTATTGGTATTGAGCCACGACACCGGGCCGACTACTCCAGTACATGTGCAGAGAAGAACATGCGAGTACACTCTGTACGGAGTACATAGCACGAGAATAGTAAGCAGCCGATTATATGCGGTCCAAAGCCGTCGATAGGATTCTGCATGTGTCTCTCTGTGCGTGCGTGTATTGTATGTGTGCCTGCTGCACTGTAAACTCTGTATCCTTTTTCTGCTCGATTTCTGACAAAAAAAGAGCCTTTTTCCATCGGGCTGCTCGCCGGCTCTTCCATGCTGTCTCTCTGCCTCAAAAAGCCTGTCCGCCTGTCTGCCTGTCTGCCTGTCTTTCCGGTCTCGCCGCCGCTGCAATTTGGCAGACACGTTCTTTGAAAAGTATACTTTTGGATTTGGTAGAAAGTCTACTTTGATTGGGCAGATCCACGCACCAACCAAAAGGTACATTTCTTGATAGCTGCCCCCAGGTACATACACAGGCGGCCGCGTTAGTGCGTGCCAGTGCACGTGCTCCACCCGGGCCGCCGGCTATCTAGCGTCTCCAAAAAAGCGTACCAACCGTAGCAAAGCGTTCCAAGCGTTCCACAGCTAGTAGCCAACCAAAACAGCGGGGAGCCCCATCCGCCACAAGGGAGAGAAGAGACGCGGGAAGCATTTCTCGATTTTTTTCTTTTGTTTCTTGCAGGAAAAAGAAAAGTGAGATGGAAGCAAGGGAACGACGCGCAGAAGATCTAGTTTCTTTTGATGAGGATATTCAGCAAATGAATTAGACTGTGAAATGAGCCTAATCGAACCATGAAGCGTGCGCATGTATCTTTTGCTTTGTTTCCGCTGCAAAAAGAGAAAGGGAGCCCGTCTTTCACATTTCGTTCCTTTCGTTCTTTTCGTTCCTTTTGTTACTTCCCTTCCGTCCTTTTCCCGACTCTTCGCTCGGTCGAGCGCTCCTTCCCGCACACTGCAGGCCCCCCATCTTAGCCTTTTCCTCTTTTTACCCTTCTTCCTCTTATTTTTTCCAATAGTCGCCTGTTGTGCAACGCCCGCTAAACCCACTCCAGCCTGGCCTGGTCCGCCGGTAACGTTGCCGGGCAGGACCCAAAATGGAAAACAATGGAGGGAAGGTGCAAACATGAGTTGAAGCAGGAAGCGTGGGAAGCGGCCGTGTCCGATGCCGTTGCTGTTTTTTTTGTTGCCTGATTTTCTTGCCAACTGATGAAAAAGGCAGAAAATAAAATAAAATAAAGTAAAAAGAAACATTTTTTTGGATTATTGTGATTTTTTTTTTTCTTTTCTTGAGAAAAAAAGATGCAATAGTAAGGTGGTCCATGCAATGTGGCTGTCTCTCTGGTTTTTGTTTTTGACCCGGAATAATTGCCACCACGTCCTTTGCACCTGCCTGTTGTCAGATAAATGACAACGCTCCTGCCGTTTCAAGCCTGACACCCGGCGTTCCATTGGAACATGAAAAGTCCCTTAAGTACAGCATCAGGACACAAGGCCGCTCCTCTGTACTCTGTACCCCATCATATATCAACGACTCGCACTGCGCTCACGTCAAGACGAATGAATCGCGCAATCCATCGTGAACCGTTGTGCCGTCTTCTTCCACGAAATAATGATTCAGGGCCCTCGGAGGGGAGTAAGATCCCCTCTCACACAGCGAACATGCAGCCGCCACCCGCCGCCACTCGTACATGTTGTCTCACAAAGTACCTACACCCCGTACAGAGTACAAGACTCTTTCTTGCGTCCTTCCTCTTGCTGTCACACATTCAGCAGGTACCAGAGTACTCTGTTCTCTCTCGAGCGCTGTGAGTGGCCGCCCCCTCCACTCTGCACCTTTCGCATCTTTCCCGCAAGGGAATATAAATGGGGCTCTTTCCCAGTTCGGGGCTAGCGCCATACAAACTCGTAAGACTCTGGATACATTGCGCCCTGGTGTCTTTATCGTGTCGCTTGCATGCTCAGAGTACCTCATACGCTTGTATCTCGGTCGGCTAAAAAAGGTACGGAGTACGTCGGTCTCTCGTACCCAGTAATGGCAGGAGCGCCCGCCGTTCGGGGCATGTACCGTTGTATCTTGGTACCGCGCTGCAGGCGGGCAAGGCGCTTTCTCAGCGAGAGCCCTCGAGACCCTGGGCAACCGGGCAAGCAAAAAGACACGCCAAAGCAGCGGCCTTTTCCGCCCTCACCAACTTTTTTTTCCTGTTCATAACCATGCACGAAGGCGTCATTGATCATTTGATGATGGGCAGCACTGGCACATCTGTGAAAAAAGTAGAGATACGTTTTGTACTCCGTACACGGGGACATCATTCCACCCTTTTTCTGGACTCTTTGCCCGTTTTGCCATTTCTCTTGTTCAGTTGCTCTTTCCTAAGCACACCCCCACTCACTGCGCGGGTATTGGGTCACGCGTGTGGCTCGCTCTTTCCCCGGAGGTCAATAGGCCCACGGGTCAGGCAACGCCTACGAGTACATGTATTGTGCTGCGCATTGTGGCTATTGAGGCCCGCTGCCGGCCTGGTACCAAAAGGAAGAAACAGGGCAACGCCTTGCTCTCTCGTTTCTTGTCACCATTGACTATTTTTCAAGGCCTCGTCTGTCTATTCACGGCCCTTTTCTTTTCTCATTGTCGTACACCCATTCAGAGACAAAGACGCAAATAAAAGCACGCCAGCTCGCCACGCTGCCGTTTTTGTCAATCAAAACGGCAGGAGCGACCCCGGCCGTCTGACTAGGCGGCAGGTACCTGCTTCGCAACGGGAGTACAGGCCGCTGCACCAAAGCAATAGCAATTATAATAATAGCAATAATAAATACAATAAAAACCAAAGGGAAACAACAGTGTACAAAGTATCTCTCAAGGCAGGTACGACCGTGCGAGTTTTCCTAGTACAGTAGTACCTACCTAACTTACTAGTAACGTCTACTACTAGCAGGTGGTGCTCGCAGTTGCACCGCTACGGCGAACTAAACTCCCTCGCCCTCGCCCAGTCCAGGCCCGCACGGGACCTAATCTTCATCACGACCCAGTTTCCGCCAACCCCAACTCTTTCTGCGTTTCTCCCGACTGTCGCTTCTGGGCTTTCCGGCCGGCCTCTTTCCTCTTGCTCATTCGTGATTCTGCGTCCCTTTTTTCACTTTTGCAGTTTCAAGTTTCGCTGCCGCCTGCTTGAAATATTTGCACCTTGTCACTGTACCTTTTCGTCACGCGGGCCGCCTTTTTTTATTCTCTCTCTCTCTCTCACTGCGATTCTGCGTCTGGTACAGTTTCGAGCCTTTTGTTTCCGCCTCGGGAATTGCCCACTCCTCAGAACTCTCTCACATTGTTATTTCTCCTCTTGGCTCTGGGGACCTCTCAATACGCCATTCATTCTCTCGCCTCCTCCACCATTCACGACTCCTTACCCACTTTCCTCCTCTCTCTCGCTCTCTCTTCCCGACAACTACTCTTCTCGAACCTCGAATCTGTCGACGACTCTCTTTCCTCCCCTTGTCTCTTCTCGACTAACGGCTACTTTCTTTCCCTCCTTGTCCGACTCTTTCCACGTCCATACCTCAACAAATTGCAACCTCCGAGCCTCTCTAATCCCTGCCGACACGTCTCTCTGCACGCGACAACTACGGAGTAGAGACCCGACACGACATTTCTTCCTCTCAACAAACACCGGCGTCGTCCTCAGCCCCCCAAACCCCAACCATCGCCGACATTCCCTTCCTCTAGTTGCTGGTCGGTATTCGGGATGGCTTTCCCAATCCCCAGTGCCGGCCTCCAGCTGGAGGAGGACGTGCCCGAGGCCATCGGCCACCTGCCTACCCAGGCATTCATTCTTGACCTGGACGACGATGTAATTGACGGAATGATTGAGGCCGTCGAGAAGGGCCAGGCCGTCCGGATCTCGCTCGGAAACAAACCAGTATGCATTTCTCACTCCTGACTGACCGCAATCCCTCTCCTCTCTAGAGAAGAGGGTGGGATGCTTTTGTCATTCACTCTTTGCTCACCTTTCTCTCTCTCTCTCTCTCTCTCTCTCTCTCTCTTCTAGACCTTTGTTTTCGGTGACCGAAGCCACCGGATAGAGCCGACCTTTGAAGACGAGACCGACGACATCGAGCTCTACCAGTCTCAAACCTCCGACCCTTCCAGACCCCCAAAGCGTGCCGAGCGCCTGCCTCAGCTCGCAATGTCTCTCTTCCGCAAACCAGAGGTCGCGCAGCAGCAACGCGCAAGCTCTTCCGAGGACGAGGACCAGGAATACGACGAAAGCGTTTCCTCGCCAGAAGCCGACGACATGGTCGATAACGACGGCCTCAGCTCCGACATTGCCTCGCTCCGCAACTCCCTCGCGCTCAAGGAAGCCGAGAAGATTGAAAAATCGTATGTCGCTGCCTCCATGCACCCTCTCCCGCACCCCCCTTCCTTGCTCATTTGTTGCTCTGCCTCTTTGCTTGGCCTTGGCTGTGCCCGCAAATACGCCGAGCTCAGCTCATGCAGCTACCCGTCGAAGCCTGTTACTAACCCTTGTCTCTCATTTTTTTTGTCTCTCCTCAATTTTTGCAGTGCCCGCCTCATTGATGTCAATGCCCCTGCACCAAACGGAAAGACGACAAAACGGACCGCCGGATCCCTGCATCAAGCACTGTCTCGAAAGCGCTCTCCTTTTGGCAACGGCCGCACATCACAGTCACCACACCCGACCAGCACCGGCGGCTCACCCTCACTCCTCCCCATCGATGCGCCTGCCACCTCCGAGCAAGCCTCGCAAGCTTCGGCCGACAAGGCCAAGCAGGCCCGCTCACCCATCATCCACGAGCTGGCCTTTAAGGAGCAGTCGTACGACATGCTCTGGCAAAAATACCCCGGCAACTCTGAAGAGGAGTTCAAAAACGCCCTTGACAAGGTGGCCGACATCGACGCTAACTCGCGCAACTACACGCTCCGCAAGAAGTACTGGCGGGAGCTGGATGTTTGGCGCCACGAGTATGCAAGCGACGAGGAGCGCCAGCAAGCCATTGACAACGCCATCCGCCAGTTCGACAAGATGCGTCTGTCCACCACCGAGCCCGAGTGGGAAAAGCTGCTGCCCAAGGAGAAGCGCGGCCAGGGCATGATTCTCAGCAAGATCCAAGTGAGCATCGCCAAGGGACCATCGGGAACCAGCAGCCGCCTTCAGAAGACCGACAATGGCGACTACTCAGCCGACAACGCTAGCGGCAACAACCGCACCGACGAAGAGGCCGGCGACTCATCTCCCTCACGACAGGGCGTCGGCGCTGGTGCCGCCCCAGCCCGCAAAAAGCTGACAGCTCGCGAGGCACAGGAGAAGCGCCTGCTCTCGACAAAAAAGAAGACAACAACAGCGGCATCCGGCCCGACATCTGCCCCCTCGGCTTCGGCACCGTCGTCCACAAAGACATCGCCCGCCAAGTCGGCAACCACAGCCGCTGCGCGCGCCAGCACCAGCGCCAGCAAGCAGCACCAGCAGCAGCAGTCAAAGTTCAAGTCCCAGGAGTATGTAATCGATTCGGACTCTTCAGACGCTGAATCCGAGTCGGCGCCCCTCGCAAACTCGGGCCTGGACAGCAAGCGGGGCGCCAGACCGTCGACCAAACCGTCTGCTTCTGCTACGGCCACCGCCAGGCAGTCGACCGCCACCAACGCTACGCGTCCCCTTGTCAAGGACCGCTTTGGCATTGTACGCGGCGATGACCGCAGCATATCATCGTCTTCCCTGCCGGGCACAGCTGCCAAGCCAAAGATGTCGCCCTCCAAGGAGTCTGCGTCTGCGCGTCCGCAGCCGTCCGCGTCGGCGGCCAGCAAACAGCAGCCGCTTGCCAAGAAGCGTGCCCGAGAAGATGACGACGGCGATAGTAGCAGCAGCGGGTCGAGCTCGGGAACGCCTCTCAGCAAGCGCATCAAGCCGCTCAAGCCATCTGCACCAAAGTCATCAACGCTTCGGGAGCAGCAGCTGCGGCAGCGGGAAAAGGAGCGCGAGAAGGAGCGCGAAAAGGAAAAGCTTGCGGCCAAGACGACGACTACGGCCAGCGCCTCATCTTCATCGGCACGGCTTGCTACCAAGGAACCCAAGGAACTCAAGGAACCCAGGGAGTCTACCGTGGGTGGCACGGCCATGTCCCGCAGCACCAGCAGCAACGGATCTTCCTCGTCGTCTGGTCCTACAACAGCCAACAAGACTAACCACCGGAACCCGTCGCCCGTCAAGAAGTCGTCGCCACTTGCCTCGTCGCCACCGACCAATGCATCAGAGCTCGACCTGTCTTCAGCCGAGAGTGTTCCTCCGCTTGGCCGCACCAGCACCGTGCAGAAGCGCAAGATGGTTGACGAGCAGCGCCGCCGCGACCGCGAGCGTGACCGCGACCGCGAACGGGATCGTGATCGTGATCGTGATCGTGATCGTGATCGTGACGACAACAGAAGCAACGGCTCGAGCAGCAAGATGTCGTCGTCCAGCGGCGTTGACAAGAACCGGCGACTTTTGTCTGTTGATCTGATGGAAAAGGCCAGGAGGTTCAAGCGGACGTACGATAGATACGAGGCGCTCTACAGAGAGCTTTCGAGAATCTCGAACCCCCCCAAGGAGCGTGTCGACAAACTCCTGCAGATGCACTACAACCTGCAAGAGATGAAGAGCAGCATCCACCAGGAAGCGATGCGTGCTTGAAAAGAAAAAAAGGGGCTCAACCAATAAAAAAAGAGATCATAGACCGAGTGTGGGAGAGGAACCGCGAGTTGAGAATACGGGGACGAACAAAGCAAAGCATGCATGGCGTTTTTGGACCTTTTTTGATTTTCTTTTCTTTTTTTTTTTTTTTTTGCTTTCCATTTCTTTTCTCATTTCTTGTTTCTGTCTTCTCTTTCTCACGCTGTCTCTCCTCTTTTGATTTTTTTTTGCTATTTTGTTTCATTTTCCAGCCAGCATAACCCCGGGTCGGCGCAAGAGATCTGATTCCCGTTCTTGTTTTGTTATTTTTGTTCCTTTTTTTTTACTGTTTTATTTGCGCCCGTCTTTTTCTTGGAAGAGAAAACCGAACGTGGCTGCACACGGCCGAAAAAAAAAGAAAGTGGTGGGCACACCCGCAGAATCTGATGATACCAATTTCAAAATCAAGCATCCAGCACAGCAAAGGGAGGGGATGATTCCCATGACCAGTGTTTTATTTTGTTTCTTTTTGTTATTTCCCTGTTTCTTGTCTTTTGATGCTTTTCCTGGTTTGTTTTGGACGCCATCATTGCTTTGCTCTTTTCAACAGAAAACAAATGCCCAGAAAAGGGGGGCCCGAGGGGGAAATACCACGCACACGGGAACACACTGCCATGCTTTCCAGGATAGCTGGCAGATCTAGTATCGTCCCAGCGAATTGCTTTTTTATATTGTTGATTTTTTTGTTCTTTCGTTCTATTCGGAAGAGGGCGTTGTGCCAGAATACCAAAATGATGTTCCAATTCAACACGATCTATACGCTCTGTGCCGTGAAGTGTATACGGAGTAAGGAGTAAAAGTCTTCTAACGCCGGTCGTTTCATAACCAACCATATGGCTCGGCAAGTCTGATTCCATTGAATCCCTTTACATAGCCTCTTCCCTGAATTTTCAGCCACAACATACATAAGATACCTAACACAAAGCACAAGGCACATGGAGGGCAAAGAGTACGCACGGAATAGAGCAGCACTCGACGCCTGGACAATGGACATTCACAGTAACGAAAGAGCGGCGCGAGAAACAAGCAGCAGGGCAAAGCAATAGTGATAGGAAAACCAAATACAACGACAAAACAAAGGGCCTAAACAAATGGACATTTGCGAGATCTTGAAACTTCTCCATTCTCTTCCTCCTTCAACGCCTTCCACTTTCTTCTCTTCTACTGCGTCTTGAAGAGCAGGATGGCACAGTGGCCGAGGTAAAAGTAGACAAAGTGCTTTGTTTCTGGGGCGAGTTAGCGATATCTCCTCACGCGAGAAAGCACATAAATCACAAAAATCACAAAAATCACAAAAATCACGCAAAGCACGAGACATCATGGACGGCTTACCGTGCGTCACAAAGCTGCCAAAGTTGCGGCCGACAATGCAGTGCCAGGTCGGGCCCTTGCGGTCGTCAAACTATATAGTCTGGTTAGCAAAAAAAACTGCTTCCTTGAGTTAGGCGTGTGATTGCAGATCATGTCCGTACAGTCTTCTTGATGTGCTTGGCAATGTCCTTTTCAACGGTAAACTTGGCCATGGCATCCTGAGCTGTATGAGAAAAAAAAGTCAGTAACGCAGTCCATTATAGCTGCCCAAAACTCTTCTACAAAACATACCAACTTCGATGGCCTCAGTCTGCATCTCCTCGGTCTGTTATAAAGCATGGTCAGCGGTCTGTCCAGCACAGATCGGCTTTTGGTTCATGAGAGCCATCCATTCTCGTACCATGTCGGCCGACTTGATCTGGGCTGTAAATAATAAACAAAAAGAAAGCATGTTAGCCGACTGAACACTGAATATATATCATTCCTCCGCCCCGAACAATCTCTCTTTCCACGCACCCTCGGGCTTCTCCCGTGACGCCGCCGGCGGCGTGTTGCCAGTAGCTGCTGCGTCGGCGGCCATGATGAGGTCAATTGTCGTCGAGAAGTTTGCGTCGAGATCGATGTGAGGTTAAAAATTAGAAAATCTGGATATGTTGGGCCTTGTTAGCAGCAATTCAGTGGATTGGGTACGGTCTCTTTAGGGGAGAAGTCAAAAGGCCCTTGGGAAAAGGACATGAAGGCCCCCTCCTCAAAGAACCAATGGATGTGCGCAGGTCGCTCCTTCCTCTTGCAAGGCCGCAGGCGGAAAAGGCGCCATAGGCAAAAAAACCGTTGGCCTTGCTCTTGTCTCGTCGCATTGGAATGGCGGGGGTAAGTGAAGTTGGGTGCAAATAGGGAGAGGCAGGAGCGAGTCGCAAGAGGAAGGAGCGTCTCCCCTCATCCAAAATGGGTTGTCGCAGCCGATTCGGAATGGCCGGTGCTGTTGCAACTCACCTCTGGATGTGCGTCTTGATAATACCAGAGGAGTAGGCGCGGGCGTGGCTCGTGGGAGAAAGTCAACAAAACAAACGGGGGAAAATAGGTGCGATCGCCAAGTGTTTCGCGACGGCCGCCACAATAACACGACACGATGAACCCGGGACAAGGCGGTGGGTCGTTTGGAGCGTCTAGCGGGCCGCCGCGTCCCAAAGCAAAGCTACTAGTACCGTACCTCCCCAAAAGCCTTCCCAAAAGCGCTACGGCAGGTACGGCTCGAGTACACACAGTGGGCAGGCGCGTTTCCCGCTGTTTGTTGCTATTGTGGAGTTTTTCCGAACTCTGCAACGGCCGGTCTCGTTTTTGGGCTCTTGTTGTACGGCTGTTTCCCTTGGCCAGTTTTTCCGGACCCGCTTTTCAGATAAGATAAGTCTTTCTGCCGTAAAAAAAGTTTCCGACCAGAAAAAAAGCTTCGACTGGCCTCCTCCTCCTTCTCCTCTCTCTTTTCCCCTTCTCCTTTTCTTCTCTTCAGTCCACCATCGACCCGTGGCGGCCACAACCAATGTAGCAGTGATGCCCTCTGCTATGCCACCAGACAACATGGCGTCGTCTGGACCAAAAGACGACGCGGCGGCGTCGGCGGCGTCGATCACCGCCTCTTCTGACGAGTCTTCTCGGGTGTTTGTCAAGAACCTTCCTCCCAACATCACCGAGGACCAGCTGCGGAAGCACTTTTCGGGCGGTGGCCGGCACATCACCGACATGAAGCTGATTGCCCGTCGCCGCATTGCCTTTATCGGCTACCGCAGCGCCGACGAGGCCAAGAGCGCCGTCAAGTACTTTCACCGCACTTTTATCCGCATGTCCAAGCTCTCGGTCGAGGTCGCCCGGCCCATCAGCGACCCATCGACGGCCAACAAGATGAAGCGCTTGCACGAGGCCCACGAGTCGGTTGCGCCTGCAGCAGCGGCAGCGGCAGCCCCGACCGCCGCTGCGGCTCCCACTCCGGCGGCCGATGACAAGTCCAAGAAGCGCAAGCGCGAGGACCTCGACGCGGCCAGCAACCCCAAGCTGCGCGAGTTCCTCGATGTCATGCAGACACAGGCCAACAAGGGCCTGAGCAGTACGGCTGATGTCATGATGGAAGCCGCCGGCCAAGGCCTGCCGGCCGATGGCGCTGCCACCGTCGACGCGGCCGAGGCGGCGGCTGCGGCCAAGATGATTGCTCTGGCGGAAGCCGGCAACGAGAGTGAAGACGAGGAGTACCAGGCCATCCCCAGCAAGAAGGCCAAGGTGGCCGAGCCTGCAGAGCCCGAGGCGGCACAGCCGGCCGGCAAGGTAGCCTCCATCTCGGCGACAGCTATTGATGAGGCGCCGTCTTCAGCTCCTTCAGCTCCTTCAACAACGGCAGCTCCTGCAGCTGCACCTCTCCCACAGCAGCCCAAGGTCGACGCGTCGGCCACCGACGACGACTGGCTGCGGTCGAGGACAAACCGTCTGCTGGACCTGCTCGATCCCAGCGAGCTTCCAGCACCGGCACCCGTGGCAGCTGCTCCTGCCACTGCCACTGTTCGCGCTTCCGCACCTGCATCCGCTCCCAAGGAGGACGATGATATCCGCATGGAGGACGCCAAGGAGGCGTCTGGTGATGCCGACAAGGCCATCAAGGAAGCTGTCGCTGCTGCTGAAGCTACCCCAGCCGCAGCCTCGACCCCGGCTGCACCTCTCTCGACCGAAGATCAGATCCGTAAAACATCACGACTGTTTGTGCGCAACCTTCCCTACGATGCCAACGAGACTCACATCCGTGAGTACTTTGCAGCCTTTGGCGCTGTTGAAGAGGTATGTTATAGTGGACTTTCGTACTACGTGCTTGTCCATGTTCTCCTTTTTTGTTTTTTTATCCCCCTATTACAAACCTCACCAGCCCCCCAAGCTTGACAGCCTTTTTTTCTATGATGAACCCCAAGATAGGGACAGCTTATGCAAAAGCATTTGATGAGAATTTTTCTGGGCCGAGAATTTTAGTAGATGCCTCGGGATCTGATGAAAATTTGGCTGTCTTGCTTTTGATACTCTTTTACTTTCTCCATCCTTTTCTTCTTTTTTTTGCCGCAGCTTTTCAAGAGACGACTGCTAACCACACGCAATCGTGCTTTTCAGGTTCAACTGCCGGTGACCAATACTGGCGCCAACAAGGGCTTTGCCATGGTCCAGTTTGCCGATGCAGAGGTGGCCCTTGCTGCATTCCACAATGCCGATGGCAAGACGTTCCAGGGCCGCATCCTGCACGTCCTGCCGGCCAAGGCCAAGCGGACGGCCGGCACGGGCGAGCTCGATGAGTTTGCGCTGGCTAAGCTGCCCATCAAGCAGCAGCGCCTGCTGCGCAAAAAGGCCGAGGCGGCCACGAGCACGTTTTCATGGAACGCGCTCTTTATGAGCCAGGATGCCGTCAATGCGGCCATGGCCGACCGTCTGGGCATCTCCAAGTCGGAGCTGCTCGATCCCACGTCGTCGGACGAAGCCGTGCGACAGGCCGTGCGACAGACGTCTCTCATCGAGGAGACCAAGGACTACTTTGAAGCCAACGGTGTCGACCTCGAGTCGTTCAAGCCCACGGCCAAGCGTGGCGATGCCTGCATCCTCGTCAAGAACTTTGCCTATGGTACTGCCTCGCAGGAACTGCGCAAGATGTTTGAAGAGTACGGCCCGGTCGTGCGCGTGCTCATGCCGCCCAGTGGCACCCTGGCCATTGTCCAGTTTGCCCAGCCGGCACACGGCCGTCTGGCGTACAGCAAGCTTGCCTACCGTCGTGTCAACGACACCGTCCTCATGCTGGAAAAGTGTCCCGAGGGCTTGCTGGCAAGCACAACCACGGCTGCCATGCTCGAGAGCGCCAAGGCGTCGGCCGCTGGCGGCAAGAGCAAGCTGGTTGCCAGCGAACTGCTCGGTGTCGATGGCGGTGATGGTGACAAGGCCGACGAGGATGCTGCTGCTGCTGCTGGCACTGGTGCTGGCGCTGCTGCTCCGACAGAAGAGGCTGCTGGCTCCAAGACGACGAGCTCGCTCTTCGTCCGCAACCTCAACTTTACCACGACGACAGAGCAGCTGGCCTCGCTCTTCTCGTCACTGGCCGGCTTTGTGGGCGCACGCGTCAAGACGAAGCCTGATCCCAAGAAGCCCGGCCAGACGCTCAGCATGGGCTACGGATTCGTCGAGTTCCGCACGCAGGCGGACGCGGCGGCGGCGTGCTCCACCATGGACGGCCACATCTACCAGGGCCACACGCTGACGGTGCGCGCCTCGCACCGCGGCACCCAGGATGCCGCCGAGCAGCAGCGCGCTGCCGACCAGGCCAAGAAGCTCGCCGCCAACCGCGGCAGCAAGCTCGTCATCAAGAACATTCCCTTTGAGGCCACGCGCAAGGACGTCCGTGCTCTGCTGGGCACCTACGGCCAGCTGCGCGCCGTGCGCATGCCCAAGAAGTTTGGCAACAACACGCGCGGTTACGCTTTTGCCGAGTTTGTCACGGCTCGCGAGGCGGCGGCGGCCATGACGGCTCTGCGCAATACCCATCTGCTCGGCCGTCGTCTCGTCATTGACTTTGCCGAGGCCGAAGCGCTCGACGCCGAAGAGGAGATTGAAAAGATGCAGAAAAAGGTCGGCGCCCAGGTCGACTCGGTCGCCATGCAGCAACTCGCCACCAGCCGCAGTCACCGCAGCAAAGTCCACATCGGCGAAGAAGAGGAGATGTAATGACGAAAAGTTTCTTTTTCTTTCTTTTTTTCTTTTTTTCTTTTTTTGTCTTTTTTCTTTTTCTTTTTCTTTGTTTTATTTCTTTTTTATGTCTCTTTTTCTGGGGAAAGGCGTTATGTTTTTCAAACGGTTCAAAATATTGGGTGGCACTTTTATTTCATATGCATGGCGCTGGTTTGTTTTTTTTCTTTCCTTTTCTTCCCCCGCTATTCTTCTGCCTCATTTTCAGGCACACACATATTTATATACCCATTACAAGGTTGATTATTGTTTCTGTGAGATTGACTGGCTGCGTGAGTGCGACGAAGAAAATGCTTACCTACAGGATCTGGCGTTGGAAGATATTGCCTTTATGATATCACGTGTATAAGATCACCCCTTGCGTTGAACAAAGCCAGCTCTCACAATGGAACTCTCGCCGACTCTAGCTTCCCAGAGCAGCTTGACGAGCATACGGCGTAGTTTGTGCTTTTGTGCTTTTGTGCTCTGGTGTCCCGACGATCTCGCCCTTGGACCTGGAAAAGCGGGACACCGGAAAACCCGAGCGATTCGGTCAAATAAAAAAGTACAGCACGTCAAAGGAACAATACGATGGAAGCCAAGAAGTGGAGCATCGTACGGTATAGCATCAAAACATGCCATGGAGGCAAGCCTTTTGAAGAGAAGGCGAGGAGGCCCCACGAAAGTGACAACGAACGAGAAGACGAAGCAAGCGAGAGAGAAAAACTGGAAACGCCCGGTGCAAGGGGACGAGTAGCGGAGAGCCGAAGAATAGAGTATAAAGAACAGAATGTAACCATTCGAAACAACGATGCAGCCGCTAAAGAATCCAAAACTCTCTCATAGGGATGAAAAAAAGAGTAAGCGAGGCAAGGACAAAAAAGGTACGGATTTACGGTTGCCGTAGCCAGGAACGAGCCAGGAACGAGATCCAGGTTGACAAGATGCTGGTTAGAAAGGGCGACAAAGGAGATGAGGTGGCTTGACAGATCCAAGGAATCCAAGGAATTCAAAGGAAATCAAGTAATAGCACTGTAGAGGCCGACATGTGAGGAAAGCAGTGTAGATGCCGAATGCGAGGACAATGATGCAAGGTGACATCCCCTGCAGGTCCCATTGGCGTGAGTTTCTGCAGCCACAACAGAGCGACAAAAGTACTGTGCTTCCCAATAGAAGCTGGAAGTGGTGGGTACCGGACGAGGAAGAACATGCATACTCTTTTTGACGTGCGGAAGTGCTTGCAGAATGTACGGAGTACATAATGTGGCCCGTCCAAGCTTCTTCGTAAATTTGTACTGTTTCTTTTCTTTTCGCGTATTCACGTACTCGTATACTTTGGACTTCTCTGCGAGAGACCGTTCTCTTTCCATGCCAGCATCACCGCTGTCCAGCATCAAAGAAGCCCATCCGATATGGTGTAATGGCTAACATCCGACGCTCTCACCGTCGAGCTCGGGGTTCGATTCCCCGTATCGGAGAATTCATTTTTCGCCCTTTTTGTCGCTCGTCACGAGACTTGACTGCTTATGTAACATCCGATGTAAGTCGCGTAAAAGTGGAGCATCGCGGTGTCGATACATGGGACGGAGAATTCGCACATCTTTTTTTACCTCTCCCACCACGCAAAGGCCTTTTTTTTATGTTCCGATGGGAAGGCGGGACCTCGATCATTTATTCACTTTGAAAGTTCAGAAGGAGCGACTGGAGACAGCGTGGGTTATATGGAGTGCCTGCTCAAAGAAAAGCAGTACGGTCCACTTTTGGTACACGAAGCGCGTCACCCGGCCTCGAAAGGGAAGGAGCGATCAACACCCCACTGTATACAGCCCAATCTACCCTATCCCTTTCCTGCCCTCTCCCTCGACACTCTTTTTCTGCCCTTTTACACGCATCGGCCGCGAAAAAGCACAGCTCGAATCGGCCAGGGCTTTACCACGTCCCGCGTCATGCACACGATGAGCGTTGAAGTTTTGCTGTGGGGAGACTGTTCATAGTCGCGAACCCCGCGTTCGACAAGCAGCGCGCCATGGTTCGGTGAGTGATCGTCACATATTATCACCAAACCATGCATCAGATCACGTTTCTTTGTTTTTTTGCCCGTCTTTTCTTCCTGTTTTCTGTGCCCAAAAGACTCATCTTATTTTCCCTGCTTTTGTTGGGAGGCGGACCGCTTGTTTATAATTCTAGATCGTGCCCGACAACCTCCGAGGACACCATCTTTTTCATGGGCTTTTGTTTGTTTACTTTGCTAACATGCCAGAGCTTCATTCCAAACAGTAAATGGCTCCCCAAAAAAGGCCAACAACATGAGGCAAGAAGCAGGTACCTTTGCTACCACTACCCTCTTACTTGCTTTGGCCACTTTTTGATTTTCCACTACGCGGGAGAGCTGCACCGAGATGTGCTCGCTTTGGCCATCGGCAGTCCCGCAGCGGAGTCGCTGTCTGCACTGCTTCTTGTGCACTGCCGGGCTGCTCAGTGGGCCTTGAAGAAAGGGCAGCTGCAAGGGAGGGAGAGCATGGACCACTGGGATCCCTCTCAAAAGCCCTCTCTGGTGCCTTTGGTGGCCGCCCTTTTTCACGTCCACAAGGCGGCTCTTGCTCGCTGTTCGTGGCGCGTTTTATCGATACACCACGGCCGAAGAAGACCATTGAGAGCATCGTGAGCTTCAACGAGATGCACAACAACCATGTTGCAGACATGCATGTGCGTTTTTATCCTTGTGCTTTGTCCAAGTGGCCTTGAGTCCTTGATCCCGTCTCTTTACACGCTGTCGTCATGGTTCTGCCAGTTGCACGCGCCCTCCCTTGCCTTGATCACGTCTCTTCAAGGGCTGCATGATGCAGGTACACTCGCGCACGGTTCTTGCTTTTTTCTCTTTTCCCTTTCTCTTTTTCTTGCTCCGTCTCTTTTTGCTTATTTGTGTGGTCCTTGAAGAACCTTTTGCCCCGCAAGTGCATTCCTCAGCCCTCTGCCCACACAAACAACCCAATTACTCCCTTTGCAATTAACTCCCGCCCTCGGCACCTCGCCCTTCAGGCACCACCCCTCCCGCCCTTACACACTCAAAAAAGCTACAGAGAGTGCTTTTGCATGGGACCGCTGCAAAAAAACGCGCCTCTTATCGGCGATAAGCACTGAAGAAAGGGCTGCTCGTCACTTTACCCACACTGACCTCTCTCTCTCTCTCGCTTTCCCTCCCTCTCCCTCGGGGCTTGTCGACCCCTCGCCAAGGAGTTGCTGCTCTGCAGGCATACCGCCTGCTCTGAAGAACCACGATGGACCGCGAAAGCCGTTCGCCTTGCCAGGCGGGGCTCGACTGTCCCTCCCGTCAGGAACCAGCGGTCCTTTTCCCGCGCCGGTGCTGTTCACCATCGAGCGACATAGCCTCGTGTCACTCCCTTGACTCCTACGAACACACACCTAATCTCCTTGATTGGCACGCAGGCGCGAGGAATGAGGAGCAGCATTCTTGCTTCGCGAGTCCGGCTCTACGCGTTGGCATCTCCATGAAGTCACTGTTTGCCTCTTGATATAAGGCATGGAGCAACCCCTTCTTGCTCTGACTTGTTTGGCATGCTTCACAATCCAAGTCTTTCTTTCCTCTCTCGTCCATCTCTCGACCCAACGACGTCTCCTTTCGGACGCCCTTTTGCCTTTTGCCTATTGCCCATTCTTGTCCGAGGAACTTTTGTGTCTCCTCAGTCATTCTTTACCCAAGAACCGAGGCCCCATCCACTCATTCTTTCTCTTTCCTACTCGTCCTCTGCTCTCTCTTCACTCATTCTTTTTCATCTCACGAGAAGAAGAACAAAAGAAAACAGTCAACAGTCATTACTTGCTGCATTCCGTCACTCATTGTCTCTATTGGCATCATTCTCTCTTTCCCATTAGATCTGGCATTCGTTTCAAAGTGCTTCCAGTGACTCCATTTTGATACCTTTTTCTTTTGTCTTTTCTTTTTTATTCCCCTTCCAAATTCGCTTCATCATGGAGGTCGCGATGCCAGTGCTGCCTTCACAGCATGCCGATTATTCAGAGAACTCGGCCATCGCCCCGCCTCGTCACCACCGGATGCCTCTCCAAGAGTCCACCGGCAACGTCCAGTCTCATACCAGCAGTGCCAACAGCAGTCACTCGGCCTCGGGCTACTGCTCGCCTGTCAACGGTGTTCCGGTCGTCCCATCGTCGACGTCGGCATCCACATCTCTGCCGCTTGCTTCGTGCACTCCCATCTCGGCCACGCCCGTCTCGTCCATTCTCACTCCTCCCGTCCTCCCCACCCAGTCCTTTGACCACCGCACCTCTCACACCCACACCTACCAGCAGCCTCAGCAGCACCAGCAGAGCCTCTACTCCACAGGCCCTGTCAAGTCTCTTTCATCACAGATCTACGCCCCTCAGCCGCATCAGGCTCAGCACCAGCAGCAGCAGCAGCAGCAGCAGCATCTTATCTCGAGACGGCCATCGGCTGCCATCCCTCGTGCTCCTCCTGCCGCCAACTTCTCGCTTGGCTCCTTTGGTGCTGGCAGCCTTCTCGGTGGCAGCAACTTTGGCCTTGCTAGCGCTCCTAGCGGCAGCAACCTGCTTGCTCTCCAGGCCCAGAACCCCAATGTCAACCCCATCTACCTCTCGCCTCAGTTCCAGGCCTACCGCAAGAAGCAGGCCGAGAAGGATGACAAGACGGAGCAGATCTGGCCCGATGTCCTCGAGGATGCCTTCCTCGACGCGCTCCTCCTGATCCCGCAGATGGGCCGCAAGAAGTATGCCATGCGTGGCCAGCTTCACGGCCGCAACATGCTCATCAGCGAGTACCTGTGGGTGGCCTACTGCCTTTCGCTGCCCCCCGGCGTCAAGCCCGACCGCAAGATGCTCCGCGGCCGCAAGCAGGTCTCGAGCCACATCCAGGTCCTCAAGAACTTTTTCATCCACCACCGCTGCTACCACTTCTTCTTCCCTAGCAAGGAAAAGAAGGAGGATCTCGCCCGCAGCAAGGAGCTGGTCGAGAAGGAGTCGTTCAAGGACAACCCGGTCCTGCGCGCTCTCTTCGAGGGCCGTCTGCCCGAGGAGCGCCCCAACTACGAGTACTTTGGCCAGCTGCTGGCCTCGGACGCCCTGGTCACTGTCCGCCCCAGCCTGTGCTGGATCCTCGTGTCGTCGGCTGCTGTCCGCTTTGAGAACGACGGCCCCCGCCGCGGCGAGGCTTTCAAGAGCGATGGCCTTCCCCTTGACAGCCGCATGTACCCTCACCTCGGCCTCAACCTCAAGCGTGAGGAGTGGCCCGAGCGCGGCAAGATCATCCGCGGCACGCTGCTCCAGGAGTACACGCGCTCGCTGAGCCAGAAGGAGGCCAGCTCTGTTCGCGAGATCTCGCAGGACTGGGAGGAGCGCTTCCCTGGCCCCATGATGGATGCTCTCGACGGCATTGTCCGCGACGACCTTCGCGACATTCTGCACTTCCACGTCACCCTCGACGTCCAGGAGCCTGACCGGTTCCCCGAGGGTTCGGAGCTCAACAGCCTGGTCGAGGTGACCATTGAGCAGCCCGGTCTGCAGAGCCACCGCTGGAAGTCGGTCACTCGTCTGGCCCGTCCCTGGGAGCTGATGCCGAGCGGCACCGTCCCCGACGAGGGTGCCAACAACGACGACCAGGTGCCTGTCAATGTCATCTCGCGCGAGATTGGCAACCAGTTTGTGCACCGTCCTGGCTGCCCCGGCGCTGCTGCCGCTGCTGCTACCGCCGGCCACTGCGACTGCTTCAACAACCCCCGCATGCGTCGCCAGCAGCTTGCTGTCCCCTTCCCTGCTCCTGAGTGGGCCACGATGCTCAGCATGCTGACGGCCTACCGCAAGCACCCTCTCGAGGCCGAGGACGGCAGCACCGACGTCTACACTCAGCGCGCTGCCTCTCGCAAGCGCTCGTCGTACGGCTCCACCACCACGGCCAACACGTCCCGCCGTGGCAGCCACGTTCTTGGTGAGGATGCTGGCGACGACAGCTTCGTCTCGACCTCGTCGGCCGGCAGCAGCGCCAGCCACGGCGGCTCGCCCAACCAGATGGACCTTGTTCGCAACATTGCCATGCTTCAGGAGTTGTGGTCGTGTGGTCCTTCGGCCGATGGCACCGAGGGCACCTGGGCCCGCCGCGCCGTCATTGTCTGGACCTTTGAGACGGTCTACAGTGTCAACGAGAAGAAGATGGAGGTCATCAAGACGCCCCCTGGCACGGGCTGGCGGTTCCTGACCACCATTGACCCTACCTCGGAGTACCACCAGCAGCAGGCTCTTGTGACTCCTGGTGGCAACAAGAAGCAGCAGCAGCAGCCGCACTCTGTTCCGTCTGTTCCTGCTCCCCACCACATGTCTTCAGTTCAGCAGCCCATGCACCAGCAGCACCAGCAACAGCAGATGCCTTACCCCACTCACCGCGACAACATCATGTCTCCTCACCCTGGCTACCAGCAGCACTTCAATGCCACGATGAGCGAGCACCTGAGCGAGACGACCTGGGACCCGACAATGGCTGCTGCCATGGCGGCTGCCACCAACTACAACAACCCCATGGGCTACAACAGCTACAGCAACCAGGCTGCCACCGCCGCTGCCAATGTCTACCGCCAGCACTCCATCTCGCCTCCCTCGCACCACCAGCAGCAGCAGCAGCACCACCACTATGCCGTGCCCTCGCCCATCAACCTTTTGGATGTTTCTGCCTATGGCACTGGCCACCACGCGGGCACCGGCAGCGGCCTCACCACGCCGCCACCCTCGGCTGCTCTCTCTTCGCCCTACGACCACCGCCAGCAGCACAACAGCATTTCGGATGCCAGCACGACCTCAGCGAGCACCGCCACGGCGGCGACCACGGTGACGGCAGCCAGCAGCAACAACCCCTATGGCCACCACCCTCAGGGCTTCCAGAGCCAGCTGAGCTTCAGCGCCCCGTCGCCCACCGAGAGCAGTGTCGCCGGCACGGCCTCGCACCGTCCCTCGGTGATTGACCCCTTCTTGGCTGGCGGTGCTGCCTCGGCCAGTGCGTCTTCGGCACAGGGCGCAAGCACAACGGGTCTGGGCGAGTGGGATGGACATGACATGTCGGCCCTCGATGCCTGGTCCGGCAACCAGGCAACAGCTCTTCAACTGCCTCAGCCCTCGCAGACAACAACAGCACAGACACAGTCGGCACAGCCCACTCGCGGTCTGAAGCGTGGCCGCTCCGACAGCTTCGATGCTGGCAGTGGCAATGGATTCCCGGTGACCTCGATGCCCAAGCTGAGCCACAACGGATTCAGCAACTGGCGGTAAAAAAATGGAGGATGAGCAGTGTTTTTTTTTTTTGCCCTATAATAGTTATGCATTTTGGGGGGGAGTTTGGAGCACGGTGTCTTTTATATTGCATTTTTGGTTTTGCTTGTGGTCTTTTTGCTTCTGGGGACGTACTTGTATGACCTTGTTTCTTTTCTTTTTTTTTCTCTCGCGCTCTTGGCTTTTACCTTCTCTTCTTACGACCTCTTTTGATACACTCTACGTCTGGCATTGTCTAATTTTAATTATATGTTCATTGAATACTTTTATCAATTCTGCGTGGCAAATCACTACATCCATCTGTTCTTTTTCGCTGCTGTTTCTCATTAGAATTTTTCCCGGGTGCTGCTCACACCCCTCCCTTGAAACAACTCATTAGGCCGTTGGACGAGGCCATTCGGCGGCAATGCTGTGGTACGTTTTTGATTTAGACCCCTGATACATCCAAAGTTGTCGCGATGCAGGTACCTCTGCCTACCTATTATTATGATCCCTTGTCGCTCACAAAAAAACTGGCGTGCATGAACCGTCCGCTGACAGCCAATCATTCTCCAGCCGCGCGCGCACAAATGACACCAATGATACGCTCAAATTGTCCGTTGCCGCTTTCATGTGTTTTTGTTTTTTGCATGTTTACGAGTGTTTCACAAAACGATACAGATTTCCAAAATCGGTTTTTTTTACTTGCGTATGCGCAGCGCATGACGAACCTGCTTTCGACGTTGTCACTGTTACTCGCCCACCGTCTGAAACTGTGCTTCCTGTGCTTCCTGTGCTTCTTGTGCCGTGCACCACCATTCTCCTCTTCCCCTCACTCCCCCCTTGTTTTCTGCGACAGTGTCACTGTTGCTCGCAGTCACTTTTTTTTTCCCCCCCAGTCGCTGTTCGACGTCTTCCCATCAATATCCGCAAGCGTGTCCGATGTCGTGTCCCATATTTTTTGCATGTCCCCGATGCGCAAGTTCTGTCCTGCCCACCATGTCCACCATGTCCACAGGGGGAGCCATTCCACGAACCATTCACTGGCCAGCAGTCGTCGGTTAACCGGCCTGTCCACTTTGCGCTGTCGTCCACAATGAATTTTTGATGCGAGTTGAGACAAGATGAGCACGGCACCCCCCCCCCCCTTGTCATTATCCGCATTCTCGTGGGCGCGTGCGCTTGTTGGCGTCTTCTAGATTCGAGTGATGCAAGAATAGACGCGGCCGGAAACGATGGTCTGACAGACCAGACGGTCCCCTCCTCGTGAGAGCACCTCTCTTTCTCGTGGCCCTGCGCGTGTCGCTCATGGTCGCTCATGGTCGCTCATGGTCGCTCATGGTTGCTCGTGGATTGATGGGACCACGGTCGCCGCAGTCGGCGCCTGCATGCCAAGCACTGGCTGCCGGCTGCCGGCTCCCGTTCTTCCCTTCCGCTCCATCCTACCCCCCCCCCTCCCCCCCTTCTCTTTCCCCCATCTGCAGGCCGCGATGCAACCCAGCGGGTATGCAGACAGACCATCTCGCATCTAGACCAACATCTTTTCTTAGCCATCCGAAACGACGGGCTCGCAAGGGGAGAGGCCGCGTTGTACTGCGACCTGTGGTCAGCGTTTATAAAGGGAACCGCCGGCCGTCTGCCGTTCTCTCTGTCTCTCTCTCTCTGCCTCTCTCATCTTCTCTTTGGTTTGCTTGGGTACCTGCATCTATCAGCTTCTTTGTATTCTCTTTGTATTCTTTTTTTCGACTGTCCTGTCATTATCGCTGGCCGAGTTTTGTCGTTTCGTTGATCGTTTCGCACATAACACGCACTTACACACCCACACACGCACACACCCTCGCCGGACGCGCGCATCTCTCCATCCCACCTTGTCGTGACAGCACGAGGTTTTTTTGTGATCATCCTCTGCAGCTTCACTCACATATTCATCAAGTCACGGGATTATACCAAATAAACCTCAAGCAACTCGCAGCAGCTCTTCACAGAACAAACGCATTGTTCCTTCCTCCTTTTTCATTGTGTGCTTGCCTTGTTCGCTTCCTGCACACAAACACTTATTCGCTTTGTCCCATCGCTCCTTCCTCTTTGCGCACACAGTGCTATTGTTCATTGACCCGGCCAACAATGCCGCACCTGCCCTGAACAAGCTCGCAATAGCTCTCAACAGCGCGCACTGAACAGGCCCTCCTCGTCCACTTCAGTGCCACCACACACAAAAAAAGCAAACGCCAAAAAAATCAAGAAAGGAAGGAGCGACCGACGACAGACTGCTTGACAAGGAAGGAGCGCTCCAACCCCTCCCTCCAAAAACGACTTGCCCACGGCCAAACCAGACAAAAAACGCAGAAGAAGCAGAAGAAACAAAAAAGAGCCAAAGAGCAAAAAAGGAAGGAGCCCCGCGCCTTGTCTCTCTCTGTCCGTGCTGTCCCGCCTCTCTCTTTTTTTATGGTCAACTGAACAGCTTGTTTACCTTTTTCTCACCTTTCACGCCTGGCTTTTTTTCCCCCATGCTTCTTGCTCTTCTTGTTTTGTCGACTTGTTCTTACAACGCAGGCCGTTGACAACACAACACGACAATCTTGTTCACCTTCTTGACCTTCCTTTGTGGACCACCTACTCGCTTTCTATAAAGCAACCTTTCCGTGCCCCGTCGAAGCATTGTCTATAGAGCGAGCCTCTATTGACTGTTTCGTCGACCCAACTTTCGCTCCTTTTTTTGACGATTTGTTTTCTTTTTTTTTTTCCTTTCCCTCTCACGATCTTCTTGATACCCGCTACTACCATCACCCTCCAAACCCAAACCAATAAACACCTTTGCCAAGATGAAGAACTCGTTTGGCCTCACGGCCGTTATTCCCCTTCTCGGCCTCGCGGCCGTTACCACCCAGCCGGTTGCTGCTCACTCCTGGGTCGACCAGCTCAATGTCATTGCTGCCAACGGCACCATGTCTGGTGCCCCGGGCTTCATCCGCGGCTACGCTTCTCGCAGCACGCCTGGCTACTCGGACGGCATGGACACCTACCTCGTGCCTCCCAACGGCCGCCCCCAGGGCAACACCGTCCTTCCCACCGACCCGCTCTGCCACCCCGGCCAGACCATTGGCAACTACAGCGCTGCCTTCCCCATGCTGTCTGCGTCGGCCGGCGACTACATTGCGCTTCGCTACCAGGAGAACGGCCATGTCACCCTGCCCAACACGAACCCCACCAAGCCTCTCAACCGCGGCACTGTCTACATTTACGGCACGTCTGAGCCCGCCACCAACGAGCTCTTTGCCGACGTCTTCCAGAAGTGGACGGCCGACGGCAAGGGCGGCAACGGAAAGGGCCGTCTTCTGGCCACGCGCAACTTTGACGACGGCCAGTGCTACCAGGTGAATGGCCAAGCTATTTCCACCCAGCGCCAGGCCGAGTTCAAAAAGGTCGCGGCCACCCCCCAGGGCGCCGACCTCTGGTGCCAAAACGACATCCAGCTGCCCGACGACCTCCCCGCCGGCAAGAACTACACGCTCTACTGGATCTGGAACTGGCCCACCTTCAACAAGGCTGGCTCGCCTACCGACATTCCTTCCAACGGCTTCGAGGTCACCACGAAGCAGTACTACACCAGCTGCATGGACGTCAATGTTGTGGCTCCCGCTGCTGGCAGCACTGCTGGCAGTGCTCCTCCCCCGGCCCATGGTAGCGCCAATGCGATGGATGGGCTGACCGGCAACGTCCACGTCAGCTTTGCCACGTCCTTTATCCGCGATCAGGACATCAACAATGCCGCCGTTTTCAAGCAGCTCCAGATGGGGCCTTTCCAGGTTAATGTTCCCGGTTCCAGCGGTAACGGTAGTGACAGCAGCGCTGGCGGTAGTGCTGGCAGCAGCGCGGCACCTGTTCCGGTTGCTTCTTCTGTTCCAGTTCCTGCCGCTGGCTCTCCAGCCCCGCCTGCCCCGTCTGCACCGGCTGTGCCGCCTGCTCCTTCTGGCGCTGGCGGTCAGGGTAACACGGTGTACATCACGGTGAGGACGACCGTTGCAAGCACGACAGTGACGCAGCCCCCCGTGACGGTGACCGTGACGGCTGGCCAGAGTGGTGCAGCTGCAGTCTCGTCGCCGTCGCCGTCGCCGTCGATGTCGCCTCTGCCATCTCAGCACGGCCGCAAGACGTTGACGAGAACGACGTTCTCGACGTTTTACGTGACCGAAACGGTCTTGCCCAGCGGTGCGCCTAGCGGCTCGCCGAGCGGCGCGACTGGTCACCCAGTCGTTGAGCCGTTCTCGACGGACGCGGCCGGCGCTGGCGCCAGCGCTACCGTGGCGCCTCCGCCTTCCCGCCGCTGGGCCGTCCGCGGCTACTAAAATTGGCGACAGATCGACCGGACCGAAAAAAAACGGCCCGCTATGCGCTCGCTTCTGGCCCTTGTTTCTATTTTTAAAACTCTTTTAACGTTTCTCATGTACCTCTTTTTTCCCCCCTTTCTCTTCGACGATGTATTAGGTTGACAAGAAAATGTCTGGCGTCAAGGTGACGAAGCGAATAGATTTGAATGATTTCGATCCAGGGAAATGAATAAACTATTGATTTTTTTTAAAACTTCCAACGCCAAGCAGGCATGGCCTGCAATTCAACTCCTTTTGTGATGTCAAATGTACCAATGAAAAGAAAGACAACTACATCTCACCGCACTGCTCGATGACGACGTCGAGGTCGGGCACGTCCCGGCCGCGGGAGCCTGTGCGGACATGCTCCATCTTGCGGACAACGTCCATGCCGTCAATGACCTTGCCAAAGACGACGTGCTTGCCATCGAGGAAGGGCGTGGGGACGGTAGTAATAAAAAACTGCGAGCCGTTGGTGTTGGGGCCCGCGTTGGCCATGGACAGCAGGCCGGGCTCGGTGTGCTTGAGGACAAAGTTCTCGTCCTCAAAGGCGCGGTTGTTGTAGATGCACGTCGAGCCCGTGCCGTTGCCGTTTAGGAAATCGCCGCCCTGGCACATAAAGTTGGGAATGATGCGGTGGAACTTGCTGCCCTTGTAGCCGCGCGGGCGGCCCTGAGGGTCCTTGGCCTCGCCCGTCGTAAACTGCCGAAAGTTTTCCACCGTCTTGGGAACGACATCCTTGAACAGCTCAAACTTGATACGACCAAGGCTCTGGCCTAGAAAGAGTTGTGAGCGAGCGAAAAAAAGAAAAATATATATGGAGGACAACGTAGTAGGAGGAAACAAACGCACCGCCAAGAGTGATGTCAAAGAAGACGCTATTTTCACTTGTTAGCAATCATGTATTTCAGTAGCAAAAAGGTTGGTGATGTCTTCATACATTGGGTTCTCGTTGGACATTTTTTGATGAATGTGGTGTTCGGAATTTTATTCTGAGAGAATAGGATGGCGCAAGATAAAAATCGGTCGGTATCAAAACCTCGATAATAGCTCTCACGACGCTACAGATTATAAGAGAGTCCCGAAAGCTACTGCTCTCCGCGGGGCAGTGATAAGATAAGAAAGTGAGTACGTGAGTCACGTGATGGCCAGACACCTCTGGAAGAGCAAAGACAGTTCAGACGAGGCGGTGGTTCACTCATCTCCCGTAGCCTCTGGTGATTCAAAAGTATGCGTTGTCGCGGAGCTTTGGTCAACTTAAGAGAACAGGCATCGTCCGGTAAAGCAGGCAACATACGATGCAACACTCACTCTTGTACTCACAAAACACAGCATGAAAACACACACGATGACGTGCCTTGCATTCGGCCGTGAAAAGTTGTCACGTGAATTTTCAAACAAAAAGAAAAAAAGCGGATATTCTGTCTTTAACGTCCTTCCTTTCTGCCTTTTGATTTTGGTTTCTTTCTTTTTCCTCTATGCACGGATCGACTCCATCAAAAATCAGCTTGTCGCTCTTGCTGTCACCGGGGCAGAGTGGAGAATGCGCGCAAGGGAGAAGGATGTGGAAGAATGACGAAACTCCGGCCAGGGTATGTGAGCGATGTGAGCGCTGAGTGCTTTTTCTTTACTTTTTCTTTCCTCTCTTTCCATTTTCTCTCTCGTCTTCTTACTTTTTCCCTTTATGAATCTGTCATCATTTTTGTCGGCTTTCTTTTCTTTTTTTCCTCCTACACGTGGCAATCGGTACTGCTTGATCGTGTTGTTGCCCGCAAAATGCTTCACTTTTTATTCACTTTATATGATGCCAAGGAAGGCGCGACCGATAATGTTCAGCTGTGCTTTACTCGGTATTTGCCAGAGAAACTCTATTCACAAAAAAGGGCAAGTCTTAGTGACGATCCGCCAACTTTTACGCGAAAACGTACAAAGTAGACATGTACTTTTTTTTGGCAGCGTCCCATTGTGAAAGATGATCGTCTTTTCCTCCATTTGGTTGGCTGCTGCTAAACTGGAGACGCGGAAATCCTCTCTTCGTCTCAAGCTTTGGAGCAGGATGAGTTGGCGGGATGCACGCTCATGCAAGAAGAGATAGGTCCACAAATGGCACTTTTTTTTTGCTTTACATTTCTTTTCTTTTTTCCAATGGTCTTCTTCTTTGCCTTTCGATGGCCCGGAAAGTTGCGAGAAATCGAACCACGGCAAAACTGCGGGTACTTCGTATATAGCGCTGCCCAGTAGACACTCATATCATAGAGAACGAATCATATAGAGAATCATAAGTGTAAGAACAACGCCTGCTTCGTACGTTATCGAAATCGTTAGCCGTTTTGAAAACAAGTGCCGACATGTAGATATTTGCCACCACAGAGAGTGAACGGACTAAACGGCACTGAGGGCGGGCTGTGTAAGGATGAGGTGGTGTGATGCACCCAGTTGGAGCTTTTGCCCTGAGAGTTGCCCTGACCGGCTTGCCTGTAGCGTTTATACCCGATAGGCTGTTGCATGTCATGGGACGATGGATAAATTGAGCTACTGAAACATGGGAGCAAGCTGGGTGGGCATTGGGGCGGGGAAGATGGGAAAAAGCATGTTTTGCCTGTTTTGCCTGTTTCGCCAGCTTGACCAGCTTGACCAGCGAATGAATTAGCATAATTTCATAGAACAGCTGCTCAGCTTGCACGGGGGTCACATGATATAAATTCCAAGTGAATAACGTTTTGAATTTTGAATCGCGAGAATAGAATTTCCTGGTTGCCTTTTCCAATTTCCAGATTGACTGTCTCTACTCTCAGAAACAGCTTTCCATTCTTCTATTTCCCATTCTCTTACCGACCCGTTCATAACGCTTCGCTCCTTGGCCTGTCTCGCGGACGTAACACCGTTCATTAAAACGGCGCCGTCTCCCCCTCCCCCCTAATCCCCCCTAATATCTGTTCTGCAGCATGGCGTCCGCGGCCGTGAGACATGGCCTGTCTTATGTTGTGCTATCAGGGGGTGCTGTGATGCGGGATTAGAAAAGCCAAAAAAAAAAATAAATAAATAAATAAAATAACAAAAGGCTGTACAATGACCATGCCTTCTCGTTCCATATCTGTTTTAAGCTGGCCGCCACTGGGCGTGTTACGAGCACGACACAGACGCAACGGGCTTCCTGGCGCGGCCGTCCGGCAACTTCTCCTGTGTTGAACAGTCTCACGGGCCATCTGAAACGTCTCCCGGACGGGAGATATCTCTGATCCGTGATTTCTGGTCGCGTGTATCTGAATCTCTAATCTCCCCAGGCCTTCGATGCTAGCTCCATGTTTGCCTTTTGATCTGCGGCACAGGGAGCTTGTCTGAGAGAAGCTTTCTCGGCGGCATCGTGCGCCCTGTACTTTTACACATCCCTTGCATTTTGTCCATATTCACTTTTGACTTTATGACATTTTTCATGAATAAAGTACATGTAAGATATGCCCGTATACACATATCGGGTGGAAGGCTGCACAGCCAATCAATCATACGATTCGTCTGACACGGTAAACAATGCGCATATGCATATCAAGTACGACACGTCTTTGTTTGGCCAATTTGTTTTTTTCTGGAGGAGTTTGCGGCTCGCCAGAACTGCTTCAAGCCTCATCTCTACTTGGAAAAGAGGCGCTGAGACTGTGCGCCATCGCCGCCTTCCGAGACATGTTCCACAAGTAAAGCAAAAAAAGGCCAAAAAGGCCCATGCGACCCCCCCTTGTTCCTTCCGCGGCCATTCCATATGCGTTCCCTTGACGGCTCCTTCCATCTTTGCCCCAGCATGCATCATCCGCGTGGTAGGTACTTTCTTTTCATAATGAATACAAAACTGGCAATGGTTGTTATCCATTGTGACATAAAAGGAACAGCCGTCGACAAAGAGCTCAATCAAAGGGGGTTGAGCTGTATACATGGATCTTACAGAGAGCACGAATGAATGAAAGCGACAATAAACAAAGGTCATGTGTAATCTTTTTGCCTCTGCCGCGTCGTCTTTTTGGAATCGCCACTCTCTGTCAGCCCCTCTCTGGAAAGCCAGGAGCAGGTACTAAATTGCACCTTCCGTAGAAAGTACATGTTAGCCATGCTTGCCGGGGGAGGCAGGTCCATGGAGTACGGATGCAGATGTAGCGCTGATCCAAAGTGTACTTGTGTGTCGCTGGCCGCGTCACGCCAAATGCTCACAAATTTTACAAATCCCCCCCGCTCACACGCATGAGCATGGGTGCCGCCAATGTACCTCGCATTGCTGCGCGACTTCCCATTGCACAGGCCGTCTGTCTCCACACACACCCAGAGTGGGGACATTTGGTCTAGGCCAGAAATTCCAGTGGCAGGAGAAGCTGGGAGATGCCAGGAAGGGAAAGAACAGCCTGCGACGGGGCAGGGAGAAGGCCTGGCACAGCGCTGTACTCCGCTCTTCCCGCCCTTTCAATACCACAGCATCTTACCCAATACAGGCGTCGCAAGCTGCACCCCGTCAAAAGTCGTCGTCACTAGCCGCCAAGTGGTGCGCACCTGCCCCTGCCAGACCTACCCGATCCCACCTCCTCTTGTTTAGTTCTCTTTTGGCGGGCGAACATCCCTGGGAAAGTCCGATCTTCCATTTTGCTTCGTATCATTCCCTCATGCGCGCTTTCCCTCTCTGAAACTCGCTCTTGCCCTCTCACGTCGTTTTCTTCGTCATCCTTTTTGGGGCCTCTTTCTTCGTCATCTTCCTTCCTTTCCCCCTTTTTTTAATCTTTCACTCCATTACTTCTTATTCACTCTTCTCATTCGCCCTCACACAAAGAGTGACCTCTCGCCATCGCGGCCACTCCATCACACGCTCTCCTACTTCTCCTCTTTTTTTCCCTTTACCTTTCCCGTTCTGGGCACGGTCACTCTTTTTATCCTCTTCTCTAACGGATCGATCGGCCTCGCATCAGCCCTCTTATATTTTCTGAGCATCTTTTGCGTCGTGGGCCGTCGGCTCATTTCTCTTCGCCGACTCCTCTCTCGGGCTTTCGTCTACCGGTCGACCTTTTTTTTCCTCTTCTCGACTTTTTCCCTTTTCCCTGTCCATCGCGCAGGGTTTTTCTGCCGCATACTCCGTACAAAGAGTATCGTCACGATCATCTTTTTTGTCTTTCTTTCTTACATTGATTCTTTTTTTTCTTGCGGCAAAGAATCATTGCGAGATTCACCACCAACAGCGTTACGATCCTAAACACCGAGATCCAACGATACCGCGCCGACGACACGATTTACGTCCGACAATCTCAAAACCTAGACGACCTTACGGTTCGCCACCTGAGAATCGCCTTCCATTCTTTACACACCTTCACCCCCACTGGCAGCACCGTCATCCGCGCTGCCCCTCTCGACCTCCATGAGTTGCCCATAAACCTCTCTTGGAAGTCTTCTTCGCACCAATATACGACAGCGAGGCATTCGTCCTCATCCACTCGCTGAGCGCGCAGTCTATTTTACCTCCTCCCTCAAAAGCCAATTTTGCGGGTGAGAGGGTTGGTTCACTTGTCCTCTGTTCTGACACCTCGCCGAGGCCCTCCTGGCCCGGTCTGACGCCCGTCTCACCCTTGTCCTCCCGAGACAGAAAGGCCGACAAGGACGATTCTGAACGATTTTGCTCTCTCCCTTATGAACTGACGCTGCCCGTACGCGACACGCCTCTTCACCTCCCTCACAAAATGCCGTTTGTCGACAACGTCTTCGCTGGGGCTGCTGTGGTCGCTCGCCAGGCCATCTCGTCAGCGGCTGCTGCTGCGGCATCAACAACAGCTGCGGCCCTCACCGCCACGACGGGCACAACGGCCACGGGCACGACCAACACTGCCACTGCTTCGCCGACATCACATCACGTCGCCGTGTCACTGTCCTTTTCGCCGCTGCACTCCAGCACTGGCTCTGCCCCGAGCCCGAGTCCTACTCAAGATGGCGGTAAAGGCGGCGGCGGCAGCAACTCACCACTTCTCTTTTTCGTTGCCCTTGGCTTTGGCGTTGTCTTTACCAACCTATGGTGAGCCGGATTTCCCATTCTTTCTCCTCTCTCGCGCCTCTCGCATTTTTTTCCCACTCCACCGCCTTGCACATCATCTAACAAGATCAGGATTATCGTCGGTGTTAAGTACTGCTTCCGCTACAATGCCCGCGCGCGACAGTTGCGCGAGAGCGGTGGTGATATGGAGCCGATAACCCTGGAGCATATCGCCCACCCGCGCCGTCGGCGCAGAGAAAAGAAGCTCATGACGATTGACGAGGTCAACGAAAAGTTCCCCATGGTCAAGTACAAGACCTGGGTGGCCTCGCGTGCCAAGGACGGCCTGTCGACCCGCGGCGGCATTGATGCGCCTAGCCGGCCATCGAGTGTGCGGTCTGCCGAGGGCGCTCTCGAACCCGTGGAAGAACAAGCCTCGCCTCGCCAATCGACTGACACCACGCACGCCACCGCTGCCACCGCTGCCACAACTGCTGCTCCTGCTGCCGCTCCTGCATCCACGACGGCTGCCACCCCTTCGTCTGCTCCTGCACACACTGCCGAGTCGGATAAAAAGGATGCTACAGAGACGACCGTTGTTGAACCGGTCTCGTCTGCAAGCGACTCCCCTCCGCCAGCACCGCATGCCGACGAGATTGTTGCCGACGTTCCCGAGTCCACAACCGCTGCTGCCAACCGTGCGTCTATGGTCTCTGCTATCGACGATGCTAAGGCTGCCGCTACGCATGACCGCGACGCTGAAGACGATGAGCACGACGAGCACGACGACCACCACGACCGCCACGACCGCCACCATGATGACGAGCACTCCGATGCCGAGGATGAGGATGACGACGACCACAACATTACTGCAGCCATGCCGGCTGATCTGGTTGGCACGTCGGGCGACACCTGTGCCATCTGCATCGACACTCTGGAGAATGACGACGACGTGCGCGGTCTGACTTGCGGCCACGCCTTCCACGCCGTCTGCGTCGACCCCTGGCTGACCAGCCGCCGCGCCTGCTGCCCGCTCTGCAAGGCCGACTACTACACGCCCAAGCCTCGCTCTCATGCGCCCGCTCAGCCCGAGGACGTTGTTGTGCACGACTATGTGGTCGGCCCGGACAGCCCCTTTGCCGGCAACGTGAACGTGGATGCTGCGCACAACCGTATTATTATCAGCCGTACGGAGGACACCACGTGGCGGCGGTATCTTGTGCCTGACCGCCGGATCTCTTTCACTGCGATGCGGGAATACTACCGGCGCAACTACACCATGGACCCTGCCGCCACTCGTCGCAACCACCGCGTTCCGCGCCGCCCGCGTGAGGAGCGGCAACATCGCTCGCAGCATGGCGGCCAGCCGTCTGCTGCCGCCGATGCCGAGAACGCGCCTGGTGCGCCACAAGCACCGGAGGCTGCCCACCAGGCCAGCACTCGCCGTGGCAACTGGGCCAGCACGGTCGGCAGCCTGAACCCCTTCCGTCGCCGGACAGCAGAAGCTGCCGAGCCCGCACCCGAAGTGACGCCGTCTGACCTGGAATCCGGTGTGCGTCGCGTTTAAGGCTTTTACACACCCCCCGCCCTTATTTTGATTTTTATTTGCTCCCCTCCTTATCCTCCTCTCTTCCTTTTCTCTGCGATCCGCCATGGGTTTGACTACGGCAAGCATGCTTTGCCTGCCAGATGTGTGGGGGACTGGGAAGAGAAAAGAAACATTTTGGCGTTTGGATTGGTCCTCTATGATGCATTGGTTTTGTTTTCTGCGGTTTATTCTATTTTATTTTACTTTTTCTGGCATTTCCCCCAATCCCCGTCGTTTTGCGGTCTTTTTTTTTTTGGCCTTACTCCTCTTGATTTGTTTGCATGGTCGCGCATCCTTTATACCTCTTTTGTTTTCTCCCTAGTTTTGAACGACGACGCTTACCAAACTCCAACCTCTTTACCTACATACTTACCTCTTACCTCCTCTCCCTCTCTCTCTTCTATCTCCCCTGCGATGAATGATCTATGGCCATTGTTCACGAACTGCCTCTTTTCGCACTGCGTAGCCAGCCTACCTTTTTTTTAGCCTTTTAGCCTACTCTTTGCCACCAGGGTTCTTCTCTTGAATCCCATTACATAGCTGAATTTCAAAAAAAAAAAGTATTATTAGCGATAATTATACGTACTCCGTGATATAAAACAGGTATAAAATACCTAGGTACCTAGGTAAGTTTGCCAGTGGCTACAAGAAACTGCCCTTGCCAAATCGTCCGCCAAAATCGGATGCCTTGCTGGCCATGGCCCGCCGCTGGCTATTATTGAATTTGACGCCGATGCTCATATCCTTTTCTCGGTCAAAGGCGCGCGCGCTCGGATCGTCGTCTTCTTTGGCAGCTGGCGGTGGGCTGCGCTTTTCGCGGTCGTGACGGTCGTGACGATCATGTCTGTGCCGGTCACGATCTTGGTCACGATCTCGGTCACGATCCCTATGGCGATCACTTCTGTGACCATCGTCACGATGCCGGTGCCTACTCCGATGTCCATCATCGTCGTCTCTGTGTCTCTTTCGTTCATCGCGATCGTCTCGGTGATGCCGGTGCCGCCGCTCTCTGTCCTCATCCCGGTCTTTTCTCCGCTCGCGGTCTCTGTCGCGGTCTCTGTCGCGATCTCTCTCGCGATCCCTCTCGCGATCCTGATCCCTCTCACGGTGCCGATCCTTCCTCTCCTCTTCGTCGTCTCCCTCGCGCCGCCGCTTCTTTGTCCGGCCATCGCGCAGCGCCTCTTGGTGCTCCTCGTACAGACTCTTTCCGCGCGCGGTGTCTGTGTACGCCTTGATCTGCGCATCGCGTGAAGCCTTGGCCGCAGCCTTGGCCGCAGACGACGAGGCTGCCGCCACATGGGAGGAAGACGGCGTACCAGCCGACGCGCCCCTTCCCAGCACAGCATCTGCCAACCGCTGCGTCTTTTGCTCTAGCGTCTCTGTCCACAAGCTGCCAATCGCAGAAGCTGCCGATCCTCCACCGCCACCACCAGCTGCTGCCTGCGCAGCGGACGACCGTCCTGAAGCAAACCGCCGAGCGCGGATCTTGGTCGGGTCGCCAGCGGCCGTCGACGCCACATCGGCATCACTCGGTGGTGCCAGCATCCAGTCGTCGCGTCGCGACGATGCGGCCGCGGCAGCAGAAAGAGCGGCTTCATGGTCGACAGCAGGCGGTTTCCGCCGTCCGTACTCGTCGTGCTCATCATCGTCGTCACGAGCTGTCCCGTTCATGGCTTGAGCGTTGGGCAGCGACGGGCCATAGTCGGAGTCTTCATCCGAGTCCGAGTCTGCGTCCGAGTCGGCTGGTCGCGACGACGTCGGTGGCATGGTCGGTCCCATGGTCGGTCCCATAACAGGTCGCGCTTGAGCGGGAGGAGCGTTCGAAGCTTGCTTTGGAGGCATAGGTCCGTCCTCATCGTCCTCCTCATCGTCTAGGTCGATTTCGTCTTCGTTTTTCGCAATGGATGCTGATTGTTTCGGCAATGACGGCCCTTGCTCCTTTTCGCCATCGCCCTCCTCCTCATCGTCATCGTCTAGGTCAATCTCGTCTTCGTTTTTTGCGACATGAGTTGACATGGCCGGCGGCACGGTTGGGCCATAGCTCGTGACGGCGTGAGAGCTGCCATCGCGGTCATCGCTGTCGTCGTCGGGTGTGCGCTTCCTCTTGGCGAGGTGTGCCGGCAGAGAGGGGCCTATTTGCGACATCGTGGGCCGCGCCGCTGTGCAAATTATCCGCTCCTCTTTGTCGGTGTTGATTCCAAACAATGCTTGTTTTGTGCTACTTTGCCCCGTGTCGGAATGGTCAAAAAGGGAATGATGCTTCTATGTGTATTATGTAATGCGCTGTAGGCAGTTTTGCAGCGCTCCTATCCGCCCGTCTGTGAGTGAGGGCCCCGCTTTTATCGCGCCAAGCCTAAACAGGGAAGGAGTGCTGCTGGGCATTACGCAAAACGAAGCAAGCGCAGGCAGGCGCGGCTCGCAGAGAGCAAAGCACAAGCAGAGCGCACCTACTTCCGCACTTACTACCTGCTATCGGAAGGAGCGACCAACCACCCCCCATCGTGGAGTTTTTGACGATATACCGTACAAGACGACAAAGACAATAAGAACGGCATTTGATAATTACGACACACTCCTGCATTGGCGACATTGGCCGCCATATTGCCAACCAGATCCGTGTTCTCGACGACACACAATCGCACCGTGTTTCCGGGAAAGAGAGCAGTTCTCCTCTATTGGCTGTCGTCCGCAATCATCTGGTTTTCTCGTTTTTTGACGACAATCAACCCTTTCGACGACAACGATTGCTGTCGCCCTATATACGCTCCCCTCCGTTTTGCTTTTCTGTCTGTCTGTCCTTGACGCCATGCGCTGCACGTCTGTCTTCCGATGAGCTCTAGTCTGACGGAGAGGCCCGAGGATGGGGGACGAGGCGGCGGAGCGGCCGCAGGAGGTGCCGATGAAGATATTCCGGAGCTTCCGGAGATGCGCCGGTATGGTGTGGAGGGAGAGGAGGCCCGGGAGGCCGGGGAAGCAGAAGAGGCCAAGGACGGCGTGGATGACGGTCAGGCCAGCCAGGATGACGACGAGGTGAAGACAATACGAGGGAACGACGCAGGGGACGGCATGATGGAGGAGACGGAGATGAGCAGCAAAGAGGGAGAGGAGGAAGAGGGGGAGGGGGAGGAGGCCAATGGCGACAAGAACAACACCAACCATGACACCCCATCGATAGAGCTTTCGCCCGTCGGCGACGGAGAGCTCAAGAATGGTCGGTACCGGCAGCTGCTCGACGACCAGCCGACAGACAGCGCGTCCGACGACGGCGCATCGGCGCTCGGCCTGCCGCGACGACCAGGCAGCCCTGGCGGCGACTCGGTGGTGTCGATGGCGGCATCGGGCATGTCGGCGGCGTCGAACCGGCACTCGATGGTGTCGTCGTTTGGTGGCAGCAGCATGTTTCCGTCGGCCGGGGGCAGCCTGGCGCGCTTCGGCCTACGCGGCGCCAGCCCGTCGTTCCGGCCGTTTGACCAGCGCTTCACGTCGCGCATCGCCTCCTCGACATCCGCGTCGTCGTCGCCATCGTCATCGTCGCCCTCGTCGCCGCCTCCGTCCATGCTCGCCATCACCGCGGCCCACAATCGCAGCGCATCTCTGGCGTCCACGGCGGCGTCTGTCTCGTCTGTCCTGAGTGGGAATATCGGCGGCAGTATCGAGTCGCCGTCGCCGCCCTGGGAAGTCGTGCGCTGGACGCGGCTTATGAAGCTCTCGAACCAGACCTTTTCCGAGTCGGCCAAGCGCAACTTTGGCTCGCCGACCTGCATGGCCATCTCGGCTGCCATTGTGCTCGGCACGACCAAAGGCATCATCCTCGTCTTTGATTACAACCAGAACCTCAAGATGATTATCGGGCCAGGAACAAAGGGTGAGTAAAGAAGGCGCTTTGGGAGAGTTCCGGTATTTCTCCTTTATTTTTTTTTTTCAATCTAACATTCCCCTTTACAGCCGTCGAAGCTGGTGCTGTCACATCGATTGCCGTGTCGGCTGATCACACTACTGTTGCTGGTGGCCATGCCGACGGGTCCATCTTCACGTGGGACATGGCCCGCGCAGCTCGACCTTTCCTCCACATCCCGGCGATGGATGCTGCCCAGGCTCGCAACCCCGCGCGCACCGTTGACGGCCACATGCCCGGCTTTGCTGTCACGAACGTGGGCTTCCTCGGCACGCGACGCACGGCCCTCGTCTCGGCCGACGACCACGGCATGGCCTTTGCCCACCTCGCCACGCGCGGAACGGGCTCCTTTGGCCGCACCGTCAAGACCAGCCGCATCCTCGGCCGCTACCCCGGCGGCAAGGCCCCGGCGTCGGGCAAGGCCATCAAGCCCAGCACCGTCCTCGCGTTTGCGCCGCTGCCCCTCGGCAACGTCGAGCGCGCGACCGACACCATGGGCCTCACGGCGATGCTCACGCCCTACCTGCTCGTCATCGTGTCCACGACGCCCGTGGCCAACACGCAGCACAAGTCGCCGCGGCCACGCGACGTGGCGCCGCACAGCGTCATGAGCGGCTGTCTTGCGTGGTTCCCGGCCGTCAAGCTGAAGCTGCCCGACGCGCGCACGGGCGACACCATTTCGCGCGCCAAGCTCGTCTACTGCTGGTCCAACGTGCTGACCGTCCTCGACATCGACGAGGTCCCCGCGGAGGACCGCGACAAGCCGCCGTCGCTGCAGTGCAAGGCCCGCAGCCGCTACCGCTGCGACGAGCCCATCGTGGCCGTGCAGTGGCTGACGCGCTCCGTCCTGGCCGTCCTCACCATCTCGCAGCGGCTGGTCGTGCTCGAGGACCACAGCATGCGCGTCACCGAGGCCATCGACATGATGAACCGCTACATCTACCACGCCGACCTCTTCTCACGCCAGCTGCACAGCGTCGTCGAGACGCTCGACGACGACGACCAGGAGAGCTCTGCGCTGCACGGCGTCGTCGCCGACGCCTTCTACATGGCCTTCAAGGCGTACAAGGGCCGTCTCTTCCTGCTCGGCTTCAACGACGTCGCCATCGGCGCCCTCTCCAACTGGGCCGACCGCCTCATCGCCCTCATGGAGCACGGCGACTACGTGGCCGCCATCCAGCTGGCCACCACCTTTTACACGGGCGACGACGATGCCAACCGCCTCACCATTGGCCTGCCCGAGGACAGCGACACGCGCCACGCCATGGTCCAGGAGCGGCTGGTCGAGATCATGGCCGCCTCGCTCAAGTACGTCTTTGGTCGCCGCCAAAAGAACCCCGCCGACGCCGCGGCCGACAACGCACACCTGCGCGAGCTGGCCCAGGCCTGCTTCACCGCCTGCGAGAGCATCGCCAACACCGACTTTCTCTTTGAGACCATGTTTGACTGGTACGAGGACAGCGGCACCGACGGCATCTTCCTCGAGACCCTCGAGCCCTACATTCTCAGCCAGACCATCACCGCCATCCCCCCCACGGCCGTCAAAGCCCTGGTGCGGCACTACGTCGCCCGCGGCCTCGAGAGCCGCCTCGAGGAGATGATCTGTCACATGAACACGGCGACGCTCGATCTCGACCAGATCACGACGCTGTGCAAGCAGCACGCTCTCTACGACGCGCTGCTGTACGTGTGGAACCAGGCTCTCGCCGACTTTATCACGCCCCTCATCGACCTGCTCGCCCTCCTCGTGCCGCACATGCCGCACGGCGAGTATGCGCCGCCCGAGTCCGCCGCCGGCGAGCAGGACAACCACGACATCAGCGCGCTCAAAATCTTCCCCTACCTCTCCTACATCCTGACCGGCCGCGTCTACCCGACGGGCGAGCCCATGGACGAGGCCACGCAGCACACGGCCAAGGCCGAGATCTACTGGTTCTTGTTCTCCGGCAACAGCGTCGTCTGGCCCCGCGGCAGCAACCCCGACAGGCGCTTCCTGACGCGGCCCGGGCTTTCGCAGGAGCCGTCGTTCCCCTACCTGCGCATGATCCTCAAGTTCCACGCGCCCAGCTTCCTGAGCGCTCTCAACGAGGCATTTGAAGACTCGTTCCTCAACGACTCGCCCGAGAAACAGCTGTTCTCCAACGGCACCGGCCACGGCAACCTGCCCGAAGAGCAGGTCTTTGGCATGACCGTCGACCGCCAGTACATTGTCTCGATCCTGACCGAGATCATGAACCCGGCCGACTTTGCGCCGCAGGACACCATCTACCTCGACATGTTTATTGCGCGCAACCTGCCCAAATACCCCCAGTATCTCTTGATCCCCGAGTCCACGCTGACGCGCGTCTTGACAGGTCTCTGCCACTATCCGGGCGCCGACCTCGAAGAGGATGCTCAGCTGAGCGCCGAGTACCTCCTGTCCGTCTACCGCCCCGCCAACATGGCTGACCTGCTACCTCTCTTCAAAGCCGCCGGCTTCTACCGCATCCTGAAGCACACGTACCGCGCCGACAAGCAGTACGGGAAGCTGCTGCAGACCTACTTTGAAGATCCCAATGACCGCCGCGGCGTCTTTGCCAGCATCGGCGAGAGTTTGCGGCAGCCGCCGGCAACAGCAGGATCGGTGGACTTGTTGAGCGATTCGCTGCTGCGACGCCAGCGCCAAGATGTTCACACCGTGATCAAGGAGCACGTTCTCGAGCTCGTCACTCTCGACCCGGCGGAAGCAGCACGGACGCTCGATGCCTATGCACCCAGCATGCACCGCCACGCTCTCGCTGCCGCCCATGACCGGCCCGACCTGCAGTACCAGTACCTCAAGACGATCCTTGAAGGCGGCGATCACAAGAAGACGTCGGTTTCTGTTGATGGCGATGCCGACAGTGATGGCGATAGCGAGCGCCGCGAACTCATTGAGCAGTATGTGCGTCTCATGTGCACCTTTGACCCTGCACACGTGTCCGACTATGTCGGCAACGTGGCGCAGGCGGCGCATCTGCGTCTCGACGAGCTGCTGCCGACCATGGAAGATACCGGTGTCATTGACGCTGCCGTTGTCCTGCTTGTCCAGGATGGACAGGTCCAGGCAGCCATGCAACGGCTCCTGCAACATCTGCACACGCTCGAGTCGGCCGTCCTGGGCGTCTTGAAGGGAGAGAAGAGTGAGAAGCACGATGGGGACAAGGCCGATGACGCCAAGAGCGAAAAGAGCGAAATAAGCGACAGCGGCTCGTCTATTGCCTCCAAAGCATCCAATACGACGGTGGTCCAGCGCAGTGCAGCCGAGGACCTGATGCGGGCGCTGCAAAAGTACACACACGTTGGTATCTGGTTGTGCCAGCAGCAAATGGCCTCGCCGAGACCTCTGCTCACCTCCCTATCGACAACAAGCACGCCCGACAAGGATGGTCTGTCTCCCAGCGAGCGCCTGTGGCTCGATCTGATCGACACGACCGTCCAGATTACGCGCAACCTGTCATCACACATCCAAGATGCGCCCACTCCCGACCAAAACGGCCAAAACGGACAAAATAGCCAAAACGGTACTACGACCGATGCCGATAAGCTCATCAGCCTGCTTCGTTCGCTCGTGCAGCACACATTCACCGCGCTGCTGACCGCCACGTCGTCGGGTGCGCCTCCAGCCACCACATCTTCACCACGGCTGCCTGATGATACGGAACCTTCGAAATCTGTGGCTGTCTCTGCTCCGAAAAAGACAAAGACACCGCCGGCTGCTAGCGGCAGTGGCGATCATGCCGTCCTCCGCAACAACCTGTCCTTTCTGCGCATCCTCAAGGCCTTCTTGGCCCACGCTGCCGTATCCGCCCCGACGCTGGCTGACCTCCGCAGCGTGCTCGCGTCCATCTTTGCCGCCTACGCGTACGAAGAATCCATCCTGCGTCTGTCCAACCGTCTGCTCGACCGCAGCCTCTTTGTCAATGTTCAGCAGGCCGTCGACCTCCGGCAGCGCGGCTGGCGCGCCAAGGGATCCGTCTGTGAGGCCTGCGGCCGGCGCGTCTGGGGCCCTGGTGTGGCCCAGCAGCAGCTGCTTCAGCTCCAGGGCGGACCCGGGGCTGCGCATGCAGGCATGAGCATCTACGAAGCCTGGGAGACCAAGCAAGCCTCCGAGGCCGAGCGTCGTGCCGAAAAGCGACGCGCTCTGCAGCTGGCCAGCCGCGGCGGCAACCTCGATCGTGGCAAAGGCGTTGACCGGCAGACGCTTCATGAGAATCATGACGATGATGTGCCGGGCAAAGGCAAGGGAAAGACCACGACCGGCGATGGAACAGGCGATCGAAACGGCGCTGAAGAAGACAATACCGCTGTTGACGCAACCAACAAGAACTCGTCGACAGCGCCGCCAGCAGCCGCTGCACCAGCACTGGGCCCGCTGGTTCTCTTTGCCTGCCGTCACATCTACCACCAGTCATGTCTCGACAAGCTCGTCGACGCTGACCAGGCAGCACGTGCTTCTGCTGGCGGCGCAGTGGATGGCCATGGTTTGGGCATCATGGGCGCGTCACAGCCGCACACTGGACGTGATCACGACTATGTGTGTCCCATTGACGGGGCTCACTAATGATGGCTTTCTTTTTTCTTGTTCTATTTCTTTGTCTCTTTTTTTATTGTATCGTCTTTTTGCGATATTGTTTCTCCTGCTTTCTTTTGCGACGTACATAGCCAGCACTGGGCACGGAACGCACACACACACACATTCAGCCTTATGAAATTCTTTTCAAATACTTTTTCATGTATCCTTGTCGTTCGCATTTGATATTTAATGGTTCTTTATTTCTGTTTCTCTTTTTCTTGAATACAAGCGTTTATCGCATCACACGTATGATTTTGTGAACACTTTGATGTGGATGGATGGTACCTAGGGAATGGAAGAAAGTTTATATATTCTGACAAAGGAAATATTTACATAGGAAAAGATAAAATCAACACCTATGCCGCCCAACTATTTAATTTTTTTTTTCCGTGTTTTCTTCTTTTTCATGTTTTTTTCGTTGTTTTTCCCATCTCAGCTTTTATCTTTTTTTTTCGTTTTTGTTGTTGTTTTTGTCCATCACCATCCGTCATCCATCATCCATCATCCTCCGTTCTTCGTAAATCATAGCCCATCATCCGTCGTATCATCGTGCAAATCGGCCGTCCATGTCGTTGAAAATAAGCGCAAACCAACAAAACAAAGATTCCTCCTTGCAGAGTCGTGTGCATCGCAGAAAAAGAAAACATCAAAAAAATCAGAGAACAAAAAAAAAAAAAAGACAAAGGAAATAGGTAAAGCGCAATAAAAAAGCAGTATAGGAAGAGCAACGGTAGCTCTTTTCCAGGAGATGCACCTTTCGGTACATAGGTAATAGAGTCCAGGGCGAACAAGTTATGCCCGCCTGTCTTGGACAGCCGTGGTGATCTTGTCAAGCAGATGATGAGTTCCATGCTTTGACAAAGTGAGGAAAAAATCAAAAAAGGAAAAAAAAAAGAAAAACAAATGTCAAAAAAACTGTTCAAAAAACAGAAAGCAAGACGAGACGAGAGAAAAAACGATTCTCGGACTAGACCTCTGTTCCCAGAGAGAGGTCCAGCGTTTTCCAGCCTTTCCAAAGTTTCTTTTTTTTTTTGTTGTTTGATTTTCCTTTTCTTCCTTCTTCTGCCATTGTCCTCGCGCCTTCAACCTCTTTTTGTTTTCTTTCGAAACTGAGCAAACAAAAACGCACACCGAAAAGTATGAATCGAATCCGCTCAAGAAAGAAGACCAGCAAAAAAAGGGTTTGAGAACCAAGCGCACAAAAAAGACAAGCAGATTGGGTGAGGGAGAGAGGGAGTGTGTGATTTTGGTGCACAAGAGAAATGTGCCCCCTCTTTTCTGTAGACGACACCTTCAGCCGGACTGGTGGTGGAAGGACGGAATGTAGCTCATAGACATCGACTGCTGCTGCACAAGACTGGCGTTAATCCGGTTGAGCTCATCGAGGCGGGCTTGGACCTCCTGGATCTTGGTCTGCATCTCGTCGTCGCCGGGGACAAGTTGGCCCACGAAAAAGATGAGAGTCGCGTGCTGCTGACTCCACTCCATCATATTCTGCTCGTAGAGAGCCTGAGCTTGAGCCCGAGCTTGGGCCTCAGCCTCAGCCTGAGCAGCCTGAGCAGCCTGGGCGGCCTGGGCGGCCTGGGCGGCCTGGACCTGGGCGGCCTGCTCCTGAGCAGCAGCAACGGCCGCGGCCGCCTTTTGGGCAGACGACGACGAGCGACGGCTGGGGTTGATGGGCTTGATGGTCGACACGGCCGTCGAGACAGAAGCAGCCGAGACAGGCGCCGAGACAGGCGCCGACACAGACGAGGAGGGTGTGCTCTCCTTTCTGCGCTTGCGGCTCTTGCTGGCATTCGTGGTCTCGGGCTCGACCGCCTCGGCCGTCGTCGACGGGCTGTCTGTTCTCACGGAGCTGTCCGAACGGCCGCTGCTGCTGGAGCTGCTGGAGCTGTTGGAGCTGCTGGAGCTGCTGACGCCAGTGCCATCATCGTGGTGCACGCGGCGCATGTGGTCCTTGAGGTTCCACTGGCGAGGGAAACCGGCGCCGTTCTGGCTGCGCTCGCAGTCCTGGTAGGGGCACAGGAAGGGCTTGTCGCCGTGGCCGTGCATGCCGTGGGCCTCGCGCTCGTGGCGCAGAAGACAGGCCGTCGATGAGAAGCGGGCCTCCTCGCAGGCAGCCATCTTGCAGCGGTACGGCTTGAGGTGCGAGTCGACGAATTTGCTGGTCCTGTTAGATATGAAAGCTAAAAAAAGACAATGGAAAGGGAAAAATCAAACTCACTCGTAGTTGCACTTGAGCTTCTCGGGTCTGTGGTTGCAGTCATCCCTGCCCTCATAGGGGCAGTGGAAGAAACCGTCACTGTCACACTTGGCATTCTTGTACAGCGGGTGGTCTCTCGCGTCGCTGGCATCAACGGGGCGTCTGCCAAGCGCAGTGGTGGTGATGGTCGCGGCGGCAACACCAAACTCACCCTCGTCGACAACAACAGGAACATTGTTGTGAAGGGGCGGTGAGGGCAGCTTGGTGCGGCCGCTGTTGGTCGCCGCCGTCTTGGAGCTGCTCTTGGTCATCTTGCTGGCCTTGGCCGACGTCGTCTTGGACGTGGACGTCTTGCTGTTGTTGCTGCTGTTGCTGCTGTTGCTGTTGCTGCTGTCGCGGCGAGCACTCTTGCGCGCTCGCTTGTCTTGCTCTGCCTCCTCGTCGTTAACCTCCCGGGCCTCCTTGATCGGCTGGCTCTCGGCGTCATGATCCACCTTGATGTAGTTGTCCATCGAGTCGTGGCTCTCGGCGGGCGAGGCTGCCACCGCAGGAAGCGACCAGGCACCGGGAGACCCAGGGCCCGACCGGGGCGAGCTCCATGCCTGCGGCGAGTCCATCTGGGGACCAAAGTCGGCCGTCACCGTGCACGTCGGGTCCACGTGCTGCGGCTGCTGGTGGTGCATCTGCGCGGCGGCCATGTAGCCCAGACCGCTCATAGGGCCGTCAAAGGCAACCGCCGGGGGGGCCACGGCCACCGACGCGGCATCGTGAAAGTTGCTGTCCGAGTACAGGGGGATGAAGTGGCCCGTCATGTGGAGCGACATGGACGAAGAGTCGCCTGCGTAGTAGGCCGCCGGTGTGGCCGCCGGTGTGGCCAGCTGGGGGAGGCCGTCGACGCCGTTTCCAAAAAAGGACGTGCCCGTGGCCAGGCTGGTATAGGCTTGCACGGCCGACGGCGACACTGATGCCATCGACATGTTGCTATGGGCCCGATGCCGTGTCTTGCTAATGGAGGAGCGGCTGGTCACTGTCGGTGCGTGACGGGTGCTGCCGGCCGAGCTGCGCGACATGGCCGATGTGGTGCGGCGCATGGCAACAGACTGGGGCTGCTGCTGTTGCTGCTGCTGTTGCTGTTGCTGCTGGCGCTGTGGTTGCTGGAGAGATCGCTGGTGCATCTGAGGGAGCTCGTTGATTTCGCTCAGTGCGTAAATGTCCTCGGCATCCTGAATGGGAAAATCTCCTTGGTCCGAAAACTCATAAATGTGGCCTGTGCTGGAAACAGTGTCCCAACCGCTCGACATGGTGCCGTCCACGGCAGAGCCCGTCTGGCTAGACGCTGTGTATTGCATGGTTTTTGAAAGAGAACCAGAGTGGAAAGATGGCTGTATCCATGGCAAAAGGACAAAGAAAAAAAAGAGAGGAAAGAAAAAGTCAGTGTGCTGTCAAACCACTTTTGTCATCCTGATCTCCCAAAGCTCTGGCATCGGCGACTCATTCCGTCTTTGCCATTTCCTTCTTCTACCTCCCCTATCTCTCAATCTCGTCTTCTATCTCTGTCTGGAACTGGTCCCGTGTATGGAATACCAATGGAGAGTGAAATGAAATGCCGAGAACAGACTGTTCCTGGCCGGAGAGAAAAAGAGATAAGGATGGGCGTCTTCCGCACGACAGTGGTAGTGGAGAAGAAAAATGAAAATGGCTTCACGAAGAAGAGATGCCAAAAGCAGAAGCAAGAGAAAACAAAAGCAAAAACGAGAAGAAACAAATGTCAAAACGAAACAGAAAACAGAAAAAGCAGCAAATAAGCGAGCACGATCTTTGTCAAGTTCAACTTTGTTCCTGGTTATGTTAGTCTCCATGTCACTGGAGCGGAAAGAAAGGGTGGATCGAAAGCAACATAAAAACTAACCTGACTGATGCATGACTCGAGCAAAACATTCGTCACGAGCACTTCCATCTTGCAAATCCAAAAAATGCTGTCCAGGGGTGGTTATTGTCGCTTTCATCGTTGTCGTTTTTGCTGTCATGCCACTTCATTTTTTGATTGTCGTGCCTGCGTAATTCTTTCCATCCATATGGGTCGATGTCCAGTTTCGGTATCCATGGGTCGCATCCAATGTCAATGGTTATGGCTTCTCCAGTGTGGTTTCCTTGTGTGGTTCGCAAAGTCCAGGTCGACAAACATTAAGACAAAAAGAAAATCATCCAGTGGAATTTGCTGTCGTGTATATAAAAATCCAGGTAGGAGTTTTTGGCCGGTGAGTATGTTCCATATAAGGTTCTTATCAGGTAGACCAGGGGTTTGAAAGGCATGAGAAACAAAGGAGAAGGCTCCAAGTAGTAGTAGACTGCGCTGCGCAAACTCGGTCCGGTGGCACAGAACTCTCTCCCAGAACACTAACCTGCAAGACACATACCAAATTCGCTTCGCTATAAGACCACACTTCTGTTTACTGTGTTCCAGAGTGCACAGAGGCCTGACAGTAAAGTATCAAAAGGGGAAGCGTGTCAAGGGGGTGACGGGCCAGGCAGGAAGAATGGTTCTAGAGGGCAGTAGTTGTGGATCGCGGTCGACGAATGACAACAAGAAATCGAAGTCAAACATCACACTTATCAGAAGATGACATCCCAAGACCCAGTGTACCAAGGTCCAGTGGAAGCACCAAAGTAGAAGAGGGCGCTTCTCTATAAAACGGCGGTCCAAGTCAAACACTGTAAGGTGACTTTTATGGTACTCTTTCGAAAAGCCTGCAGTGTCTGCAGTCTATCTTCAGAGTGAGTGCTCAGGAGCAATCCATTCCAAGGTAGTTCCAAGTAAGCCATGGTAAAAGGGCAAGTAAGTTTCTCATGACACGGGGCGTCATAGGAGGATCACAATTCAATGCGGCAGAACAAAGGAGGCCATATATCTTATGTCCAAGTGCACAAGGGTAGTACACAGCATCAAGGGTCGAGGTCGTCGTCATTCCATTCACCGAGAGTCATTTGCCATCTCACCTGTTAAATGTATTTTCATGATCACTAAAGGTACAGACCACCACAGAAGAGACTGTCTGGTCTTGCACCGTCGACCAAGAATTTAGTCCTGTGAAAGCTACCCCAGGCTTGGGGTGAGCTTTTGTCGTTCTCATATCCACAAAAGACTCCATGTTCCAGAAGGTGGTCAAAAGTGGCAAGTCCGAATGAAATCCAGAGAATTCTTATCCACGGGCATCCAGGGGTTTAAAGGCACAACATGAGTTGGCATTGTCGTCGTAGCATCCAGGAAGGCAAGCAAGAAAGGGGTCCAGCGACGAAAAAAAAAGCACGAAAAGTAAAAACGAAAAAAAAACGCAACAGCAAATCCAGAACACAACGAAAAAGAAAATGCTATACCTGATAGTAAGAGATAAAATTGCAGTTATATCAACGGGATGTTGATATTGTTTCCAGACAGAGCCGGCTGGCTACAGTCTTCAATCCGTAGAGATGGGGTAATGTGTTCCCGTCAAAAGAGATTGGAAACTCGGGATGAGTATCCAAAAGGCACCAAAAGACACAAAAGGCGTAATAAAGAAAAAAAATGTAGTGCACAGGGGCGGAAGGGGGTGAGGTTGTATTTTGACCTTTCTTTCGATTGCAAACCGCGGACACGGAGCAAACACAATCCTTTCTTGAATGGGGTAGTAGCCTTTTTTTTTTCTTCACAAGGGGAGTAACGATTTTTCTTCCGAACAGACCGAATGTGGTTCGACGAGTGGGAGATTGCTGGTCTTTATATGTCTGTGTCACCAGAAGGGGCAGCTGTGTTGTTTCCAATAACGGAATGGTGGGGTGGGAATAAATGCGGAATGGACGGGAGGGGGGGAGAACGTGTAAAGGTTAGTGGAGAAGTAGTTGGGCAGGATTGAGAAGATGAAGAGTTGGGCATGAAGGGGAAGTTGGGCGGAAACAAAGGAAAAAGCAAGAGGAAAAATAGATTTTGGTCCTGAGGGGGGACGAGCTTGGGTTTTAAGGGCAAAAGAGGACGTGAATCAACAATAGACAAGGCAATATAATAAAATAAACAAAACGATAAATTCATAAAAACTCGCCGGAAAAGAGGGGCATCTCTCCACGTAGGTAACACTTTCGACGACAAAAGGGTGTGAAATGAGTTGGCCACACCGCCAGTTTTCCTCGTCAACCTGCAGGCGCAAGGGAGTGAAAATATGCAGCCTGTGTAGAGATAAAATCGGCGACGCGCAAAGGATGAAAATAAAAAAAAGCAAAACAGGGAAAAAAGTGCACTTGGCAACAAAATAAAATATCAAAAATGTGATACGCATATATCGCATGCATCGTGAGACAGCTGGCCATGCCGGGCGTCATTTCGTAGCCAAGAAAAGGCTGCGATTCATCCTGCTCTGTGAAGCTCAACCCCTCTTTACGGCCGTCTCGGGATACAGCTATCGAGGCTCGATTGGCCATGCTTTACTGCATCAGGACGTGTGATAGCGCCTTCTGGCCGCCTGGTGGTCGCATACTAGTCTCATGTTAGTCTCATGCGGCCACCTGCTGGCCACCTGCTCTCTATGGAGTACTGGCTGTCACACTGCCTGTCACACTCGCCGCCGGCCGTTTCTCTACTATTGGTTGCCACAAAGGCGTGTAGGCGTTGGCAAAGGCAAGCTTGGAAATCAAAATAAAAAAAAATGAAATGTGCAAAAAGGGATGCCATAAATGGCCGAAAAAAAGGGATAAGTCGAGGCGGCGAAAAGAGGAAGCAAAATCAACAAGAGCAGAACTCCTACAACAACGCCCCGCCGTAAAGCAACCACCAACCGTCGTCGAAATATTTATGGCGCTAACAGCGGCCTGGCCCTTTCCCATAGGCTCATCCCGCAGGGACCCATTAAATATTCCACTTTTATTGCGGTTTTGTCGGCGGCCCGGCCGGAGGCTAGTTGTGATTTGTGGGGCACATTACCTTGATTGGTCAGATAGAAACTTCCCTTTTCGGCAACTGTGCGAAGTACAGACGCGTACAAGAATCCTCCAACGACGGAGTACGCAGTAACCTCCAAAGCCTTGGTTGGACGTTGTATTCTTTTTTTTTACACAACTATTTTTTAAACCTTTAAAAGATGTTACAAATCTATACTAGTGTGGCCGTGTAGGCCGTATTGTCTATGGAAAACGAAGAAAATGCACAAATAATAGGATACTGCTTTTTCTCGTTCAGCCTCTCTTCTTTTGCCCCGCGCAGGCGATTGCATGTCCGTCTGACATGCGTGTGATAGTGGCTGTAAATGAACAACGAATAATAAAAACGGAAGCAGGATTGCATGGCCGCATTGACGTGGCCAAGGCTTATCATATTATCGTATAAATGTGACTGCGAATGAGATTGCGAGTGTGGTGCAGAAATAACAGGAGACAGGGTGAGAAAACGGCGATGCCTGCTGCTCACCGATGTGTGTGGAGAACGAGCGAGCTCCTGCAGATGCATGCCTGCATGTCTGTGTTGGCAATGCACGACTGGTTGGGGCATGCATAACCCCCCCTCTTTTGTGGCGTTCTCACATGAATCTCATAAAGTAAAGTAAAAAATAATATAACGAATGAATTTATTACGCGCTTTATTTCTTTTATTTCTTTTACCTACTTCATTCTAATTTTAATCAGCGACTTATTTTCCAAAACATTCGCTTGACAGTATTTTGGGAAGAACAACTTTCCTGTAATGGGCCTCTCAAGTTCTTTCTTCCAAGCGATGGACAAAATGTCTCGTCAAGGCCGAACAGACTGATGCACGAATTATAGGACGACGTGGCACACAGTTTCAATCTACATGAGTCTCGTGTGCAGCGATTACATGACTTGTAAAACAGAAAACAGAAAGACTTTTATGCAGAGCCGCATTATTAGCAAGGAGAGCCCGCAGGCGTGGGCAATGTTGCATTCGAACACGTACCAAACAATTCGCATCAGACGATATGCATTGGCGAGCTGCGGGACACGGCGAGAAGACAAAATCGATAACGCACAGTATTGACCTCGTGTTGTCAGTATCGCATTTGGTTGGCTCAGCGGATCAATATCATCCTGTCAAGAACTTGTGTGTTGGCAGACTGATGCATGTGTTGTTGGAAGACTTATCGTATCTTGGCCTTCTCCTCACTTCATATGATATCACACTATTAGCAATGATAACTCCAAAAGGCTGAAATACTACTTCCGATTTTTCTATGGAACGGAAGGAGGGGGAAATACTTTCCGGAAAGATGAGCTAAATGTTCCTCCAAAGCTCTTCGGCCAAATGTTGTTTCATGTCTGCCCACAATTTATGAGACGCAGAATTTTGATTGCGTCTGTCAACATGCTAAAAGGTACTCGTATAAGTTTGGAAAGAAAAGAGAGTCTATCAACTCCAGAATTCTCCGAGTTACGTGGGGGATTTTCACATATCACCCATTCAAAGACAAAATATCTCTCACGCATATAAGCAAGCAACAATCAAACTCCCCCATGATGTAGAATAGGTGTGAACGTAGACCCCACGATGGAACAAGATGTCCAGACTGTAGACATCAAGGTCCAGGATCGATATATTATCATAATGGGCCGCATTATAGCCACTCAATAGGAGGTAACGACTCTTTGCATTTTTACCACTCGGCATCTCGTTGTGGCATTTTTACCCGGACCAGAATAGACAAAACATCTCCAGCAAACCCAAGGTCAGCCCGAAAATGCCGAGGCGGGGGTGCTCCCGGTGTGATAATGATGCCTCTCATCAAGCCTTCTTTCTTAATAGGTAGGCATGGAAATGCGCGAAATTGAATGGCTCAATCCCATCTTCTTTCTTTTCTTCTACTGTGTTTTATCCGATTTCCATCTTGAAATGGAATAAAATATAAACACTTACCTACCGGTCATTGTCACTACACAAGACTGCCTCCACAAGATTCCGCAGAAGAAAGCTGCAGCTGATCAGCGTCAAAATGGGGCACGCCTGCCACGTCGACAACTTACTCCATCTTCTCCTCTAATCATCGCTTCGTTTCTGGACAAGACTGACAAATAGGAGAGACCTGTTTTTATACAGTCTCTGACAGCAGAATCTGCCTTGCCCAAGAACTCCCGTCTAATGTCTCCGACGGGACAGTAATCCAGCCATATCGAATAGCACGAGTATTTGACACCTGCCTATATCGTGCATTCTTCCCTTCTCCCCTTTTTTTACCAGCTGTTTCGAATCAGCGCGTCACCAAGGCTATTTTCGCTACAAGAGTGGCGAGTCATGAGATCGAAATGAGGGTGGCCCGCTGTCATGCGAGGTGTCCGGAAAGCCGCGGTAGCTGACGTGCCAAGTGGCAAGACGATGGACGAGTTATTCCTTCCTGATCGTTCCGCATTGCCACACGCTCACGTCTCAAATGCTGAATTTGGAAAGGCTGCCCGGACAGACATTTTGAGGCTGCCATTTGTATACATGCGGTCTTTGCTAACCGGGCAGGATACCCATTATGGATTTGACAGGCGGCCAGTACGACGTACAAGATCCCGCAAAAAAAAAAAAAAAAAAAAAAATCCAGGACAGTATTGGTCAATTTATATTTCTGTTATGGAGACCTTCTAGGGAGACTATCGGAGAAAAAAACCATGATTTGAGCCGGCCCAAGATGGAGGTGGGAGCGTCTCGATGCATCGTGTGGGGATGTTAAAGCGATGGACAAATGACGGAGGACGCGAGCTGCCTGGGGATCCAATGGAATGGAATTCCTGGGAGAGAGAAAGACCTAGGGAAACTTCCGCTAAACGCGAGCAGGCAAGTTTTTCCAACGAAAAAAAGTGCAAAAGAAAAGGTGCAGGTGGGAAAGCGGCATGACTCGGGAGAACCAAGCAGGCATGCTTCGGGCTTTGATACCCGCGCATGGACGGGGAGCAATACAAGCATCTCATAGTGCTATGAATACGGACGACTGAGTGGTTTTGCTATTCCCCTACACTGAAAAAATAACATGGGCAATGGCGGTAAAGGGCGTTGGATGAAAAAAGGCGGGAAAGGTGGAAGAAGCTAAATGGCGGTCAGCCATGTCGGCGATGATGCCCGATGTCGCCTATTTTCTCCGGGCTGGAGCGAGACGTCCAACTGTTGATTTGCCTTTTCAAAACTTTCTGGATGCCTTTGGTTCACGATGCTCCTCTCTTGTTGCTTTTTTTATGCCATTTCATGGCTTGATGGACCCCTTTTTTTGTTGCGCGCATTTCCTCAACCATGGCAGCACTCCTTGCGGACGTGAGCTTCTCGCAGGCGGCCGAGTGGTCAGCACAAGTATTGATGCCCAATGTGTTTTGCCGTATTTTCTACAGGCATTTACAGTACTTGGAGTACCCTTGCAGTACCTCTGCACCTACATGCAGCTCCATGCAGTTATTGTCTGGCATTTGCAAGGCGTCTTGATGCCTGACGACATGCACAGATGCTTATGCTCTCGCTGCACGAATGAAGGAGAGCCAAAGGGACTCGACGACGCAGGAGTGCCATGTGGCCAGCGCTATGTGGTTGATTTAGACATTGTTGTTTTCGCACTCTTCTCGTGCCGTGCCGGCAGCCCTCGTCTGCTGCTCCTCTGCTCCTTTATTCGGAACCGGCTGGCCTCGGCAAGCGCCAGGCGGTCTGTTGTCTGTGGCATGTTGGTGTCGTCCAACGATTTTCAGTTGGCTACTGTGTCGCTGGTGTGTATATGATCCATGTACACGAATTCAACAAGGAGTGTGAGAGTGAAGGAAAGGGGAATTGTCATAGAGGGGAGTGACGAAAACGACCGGTTTCGCGGCGATATTTGGCAAAGAAACCAATCCTATACTTCATTCCTCGTTTCTTCTTTCCTTTTCATACCATAACGTTTCAACTTGTTCTGTCTTTTCTGGTCCTTCTTTGCTTTCTTGAGATTTGCTCTCAGCTGTACAGGGCCATATTGGCTGCTGTTTCTCTGGGATTGTGGGCCAGCAGGTGCATGAGGTGTCAATGTATATTGCATTCTGTATGTTGGGTTGAGGTTGGGCGAGGAGCACCGTGTGTCTTTCCGTTCCTTTTTTGGCCATCTGTTCATATCCCCCTTGACAGCTGCTTAAAAGAGAGGCACATATCCCACCCCTCTTACTCTTTCCGAGATCTTCCTTTGTCCCATGTTTACTCTTACATTTCCTTCCTTTCTACTTTTGTCGATATTTTGTCCCTCTTTTGTTGACTGATTAGAGCTATTTCTGCTCCCTATTGCCCAAAATAGGAACTGACACTCCCACACTCCCAAAGAAGTTGTTGTGATTCAGCAGACGCTTCCTCTCTTGGTCTGGCCCAATACCTACGTTGCTTGATATTGCTTCCAGCACCTTGACAGTACCTTCCCGTCCCCTGGTCCCTCTTGTCCTTTGGTCTTCCTGTCTTTTTGGCCCCTCATCCAACCGATTCACGCCTGTGTTTAACATTCACCGATATCCCTTGGGCTGGCTCCTATATATCATTCACTGTTCTTGTCTTATGTTTTCATCAAATCTGGATTTACCTAGCTTCCAACATTTTCCCATTCCTCTCCAGGACACGTCAACGATAGCAAATCACCCATCTCCTACTGTCTCTCGGAATCATTTTGGACTTTCTAAAGTATGCACCTATCTTGTCATTGATAAGCCTATCAATTGACTACATTTGGCCGTCATATTTGATTTTCTGTGACTTTTGAACCTTGTATACCTTTTGGATACCAGGCCTGTTAATATTCACACCATCTTGCCGTTGTATTGGACGGGACTCTGGAACTGGAATTTCTGTTTCCCACACTTGGACATCACTTAGGATAAATATCTCGGGCCCAGAACGACATCCACTGACTGAAGTCGAAGAATGTTTGCTTGAGTATCCAAGAGGTTGACTGTCCAGGCAATTAAGTATCCAGGAAGGCCATGGCTTCGGGCCAGCAGTACCTTTACGGACAGGACCGAGCACGCCGTGACGAGCAAGACCGGCGTGACCAACGTGGCTACAAGGACGACTATGGCTCGTATGCCACCATGGACTCTGCTAGGAACAATGTGAACGGCCAACCCGCCTACAAGATGCACGGAAACTACGGAGGAAACCCCAACCCGTGGCCTCACTCAAACCGAAGGTGAGTGCAAGACGAAAACCTGCACCATTCCCCCACAACGCAAGACAGCAGCTGACGTACAATCTCTGTGAAGCGGATACAATGACGGCTACCACGGAAATGGTGGCTACGACAGTGCTCGCGACGGCCAACACCAGTCTCAGCAACAGCAGCCGCAGCACCAGGCAAGGTGAGAGCACGTGACACAAATCCCTACCATCTCCCTCCCCTATATTTCCACCATCTTTCTGGCTCTGTTTGATTTTCATATTGAATCTGCTTTGGTTTTGATTTTGAATTTCACCTTTCCTCTTTTCCCTCTCCCTTCCCCATCATATCCATGGCTGTTTATTTTTCAATTCTGTACTGAAACATGCAAAATTGAATTCAAAAACCTAGCCGAACATTCAGCCCCAGCAGTCAAGCCATGCCTCCCTTCCAGACACCGCCCGGACAAACTGACACGCGTCCCCCCCTCAACAATATGCCTCAGCAACCGCTCCCTTTCCAGCGCCAGCCTCCCATGCAAACGTCGCCCCAAATGCCACAGCAGATGTCATTTAACAGCCCTCGTGTAACTTCCCCGTCCTATGCTTGGCAGCAGCAGTCGCCGCCGCCAGCTCAGCCGACAGGGTCATCACGTTCCTATGGCCCCATTGGCTCGGCATGCAGCCCCTACAATGGAGTCACTGCAGCTGCCCCTTTGAGCAGTAACATGAGCAGCTCATTGGGCAGCCCGTTGGGCAGCAACATGAATGGTGCCCAAGGCGGCCCCATGAGCACTAGCACTCGCTCCAACAACATAAACAACGCCATGGGTGCAGCTGGCTTTGTGCATGACCCTGCCATGGCGACTCCACGCTCTCGCGTGTCTTTGGGAGGTGACCAGAACAACACTGGTGCGGACGTGACGATGATGCCGAGAATGCATCAACCGTTTACCTTTTCTCCTCCCCAGTCGGGCGATGAGTATGCCGACATGTCTCCGCGCCTCTCGGACGCCTCCATGGACAGCAACCAGGGGCTCTCCAGTCCCCAGTCCCTGACCACGGGATCCGCGATGCAGCACGACCCATTGCTTATGGGCCAAGGCGGCCAAATGTACCCTACCGACGGCATCGGCCATGGCAACGGCAGCAGCAACAGCAAGAGCACTACGCCAGGACCGACGGGACGCCAAGACGGCCGCCGGCACGGACGCCGCTCGGCGAACCGCGATGAGTTTGACGGGCCTCACCAGTTCTTGCCCCGGTTGACGGCCGAGCAGACAGCCCTGCTCGAGCGCGACCTGCCCCATCTGCCGACCAACCTCGACGTGCAGGAGCAGGACGCGATCCTGACGCAGGTCAACGACTGTCTGGCCAAGTGCGCCTTTCATTTCATGGCACGCTACCAGTTTCCCATCCCGCTGCAGCAGGACATGCGGCCCGTTGCCCGCCCACAGGACCGTGAATGGACCGAGTGGGTGCAGCTGCTGAAACGCCTGGCCACCAAGCGCCGCATTCCTGCTCGCGTCCTCTTCAACCAGCAGATCCGCCAGTTCATCACCATTCTCGAAAACTCGCTCGAGATGCGCCACGCCGCGCGCCAGCAGTCGCGTCCGCTCAAGGATGACCGCAATATCCTGCAGCTCATCTCGGCCGGTACGCAGGTCGCCAAGATTCTCAAGGACCCCTTGTCCATGGAGTATCTCAGCAACCTGTACGTGGCCACCGAACGGACCATCCAAGAGCGTGCCGCGTCACAGATACGCTTTCGCCAAACCGAGTATTGATTTTTTTTTCTTTTTTTTTCTTTCTCAATTTCTTGCCTCATGGCTATATTTCCTTTTCCGTTTTCATTGCATGACCTTCATGATTTCACCTCACCATTCCCCAGCCGTGGTTGAAATACGCTACCCATCTACCTACACACCAGACAGCATCTTGAGCATTCTTTTTGAATACCCAGCTATGTAAATACCCCTTGGTACTTTTTTTTTCACCTTGATTCCCCAAATATCTCAGACTACTTCTTGGGTTTCCTTTTCAAAAAGGCTCGAATACTAAAGGCCCTTGCTCTGTTCTACCTATTCATTCTGCGAGCATTCACAACATTATTTTGATACATTTTTACATGATCTTCCAGCAACTATGTACGTTTTGCGTGTTTGCACTTTTATGATACAGCGCTATTTGACTCGTCTTTTCGGCTTTCAACTATGCATCCTTTACGGCCAGTACTCATTCAACATCAAGCACATTGGATATACCATACACACGATTTGCAAACAGACGAATTTTATTCTACCTTGTGGTATACGAAACATAAACAATGAACGCCATAAAGTAGGTATGCATTCAAAGTAAAACGAAAGCAAAGGTCGGGTGCTTGAGTAAACGGAATCCAAGAAAAACAAAATATGCCGTACCAATGTCTCTTAGATTGAAATAGTACCGAGAAATTGCCGCCAAAAAAAAAGAAAAAAAGAAGATCCATAAATCATCATTCACACATAAGGCGTTATCCAAAAACAAAAAAAAGCCATCAAACAATAGAAAGGGGACAAAAATGGCAAAAATGGCACCGAGTTTAAGCCCTCTGTCAAATGAAAAACACTCATGCAGGGGTAAAGATGTAGCTGTCACGCTGGAAGGAGAGCAAAAACTTGCTGCAAAGACGGCCCGTGTACTCGACGGCAACATCGTTGACGCGGAGCTGGCGGTTGGTGGTCGTGTCCAAGATGTCGTTGAATGTCAAGAAGTCGAGCTCGTACCACGAGTCACCAGAAATAAGGGTGCGCAGCTGCTTGACAAGTTCGGTAGCATGCTTGTCCAGATCGCCCGACAGGAGTGGCCCGTCGTCCATGAGAGGATTGAATGATGCCTTGACGGACGAGGCCGGCGAGGGCGAGCCGCTGGCGGATGAGGTTGCTGACGTGGGCGATGCACCCGCTGAGGATCCAGACGAAGATCCAGACGAAGACGAGCTGCTGGTCGTCTGGTGTGTCTGGTAGATATTGTGGAACTGGAGGGCAAATTGGCGGAAGGGCAGGTTCTCCAGCTCGCGGCTCAGCTGAATGGCCACGGCGCGCGACGCCGCCGTCACCTGCTCGTCCTGCTGCTCCATGGCGCCCTGCGTCACGAAAAAGTGGTCAAACGAAGCGCCCGTGATCTCCATAAAGATGCAAAACACCAAAAAGGCGGCCAGGCACGTGGCCCAGGCTGAACGGGCCTTGGGCTTCAGCTCGCGTGCAAACATGCGGAACAGCTTGTCGACGTCTTCCTGGAGCACCTCGTCGACGACCGCCTTGACCTGCCGGTTGAGCATGCGCGACGTGATAAACTTGGTGTCGGAGAACAGCAGCTCCTCCGGCAGAGGCAGGTTCTGCAGCGTCTGGTATGTCAGGGTGAGGTGGTGCGTCATGATGTACTGGATCGTGTAGATCAGTAGTGCCTGTCTAACAATGGGAGCCTGCAGGAAATTAGCGTGTAATCAATCAACCCAGAGGTTCCGGCTTTTGCGTCTCTACGTACACTTGTCTTGAAATAAAAGGGGATGATGATCTGGAGGATGCGCCGCTGCAGGTCGGTGTAGGTGTAGCCGTCTGTCATGGTGTTGATGTATGCCTCCTCCTTGATGAGCGATTCGGCATAGGCGCGCAGCGACTTTTTGATCTTTTCGTGCTGCACCGACGGGCTGACGGCTGCACCATCGGTCAGGTCCAGCGTCAGCGGCAGCGAGTCCTTGGACGTGAATACGATGCTTCCCTGGCTCTGCTTCAGGTGCATGTGCTGCAGCGTCGTCGCATTGACCGTGCTGACAAACCGGTAGACGTTACGCAGCTCCAGGACAGACTTGAAGCGCGGCCCGGCTGACAGCTGCACGACATACGGCCCGTCCTCCTGGAGGGCTGCCACATTGTCCGCGTAGAGCCGCGACACCTCGTTCTTGGTCAGGTGCTCGCGCATCGCGTAGGGGAACAGGTGCAGCAGGAAATCGTCAAAGCGCCAGCAGATCACGCGGGGCAGGTGGTTGGCCAGCTTGATGCAGTTCTTGCACGGCAGCTGGGCGTCGCACTTGACCTTGCGCGAGTGGCAGCAGAAGCAAGCTCCAGCACGGCGCACCTGAAGCGCGCTCTCCTTGACCTCCTCGGCCAGCGGACCCTTGCGACCCCGCTGCGTTGCACTCATAGCTTCAAAGCATTCAAACGGGTTGACGCGACTGCCGCTGACCGAGTGCGAACTGATGGTCATGGGTGTGAAAATGACAAACTTGTCTTCGCCACTGCTGCTGCTGTTGCTGCTCCCGCTGGTGCCCAGATGGTGGCGGGACGACGACACGGAGGCGGCAGAACCACCTGCGGCCTTTCTTTTTCCAACCCGCGTCCCAGCTCCGCGCACCTTGTTGATGCTGCTGCTCGGCGTGGCCTTTGTGGGTATGGGAGCCGATGTGGAGTGAGCCGAAATGGGTTTTTGTTCCACGGGCACTGTCGGCCCAACCGCAGCGACAGGCCCGGTCGAAATAGGTACGGACGGTCCTGCAATGAGCTCAAAGACCTGCTCGCCCGTCTGCAGTGGAAATGAATGTTGCTGCTGCTGTTGCGGCTGTTGCTGCTGCTGCGCAATCTGCGTGGGCGTCTGCATCGGCTGGGTTTGCGCCGCCTGTTGGGTATGCTGTGCTTGTTGAGCTTGCTTTGCCTGCAGCGGAGTCCACCCCTGGGCTTTTTGTCGCTGATACAAAGCAAACTGCTGCTGTAGGAGTTCCCTTTTCTGCTGTGGTGTCAAGCTGTCAACCGCACGCCTTTGTTGTTCCTGTCCCGGCTTCTCGTGAGGTTGCTGCTGCTGTATTTGACGCTGCATCTGCTGGTGTTGGGCTTGCTGATTCTGGATCTGCTGCTCGATTTCAGCTGCGATGTTTGGAGGAGACCGCGGGCTGTTCGACTGCGAGATGACGGCAGGACCCGGGATGGAAGAAAATGAGCTCGCCGGCGAGAGCGAGCTCATGCCAAAGCCGTCCATATGAAACATGGGAGAGTTTTGCGCCGCAGGACCTCCGGCTGGGCTCCACGCCGTAGCACCAGACCCCGATTGCAGGTCGATAGGGATGTCAAAAAATGACTGCTGCTGAGCTTGCCGCCGGACTTGCTGTTGCGTCTGCGGCTGAGATGGTTGATTCTGCGGAGACTGCTGTGCGTGTTGCAGCTGTTGCGCTTGCTGCGCCTGCTGAAGTTGTTGCGCCAGTGGCGGCATGGCGGCCGAGTAAAAGCCCTCTGGTGCCTGCATGCCGCTCGAAATCGTCTCGAGGAGAGCATTCTGGAGCAGCTGCTGGTTCAGGTCATTGGCAGCAGACGTCATGCCAGGGTCTAGAGTGTACTGCGGTGCAGCAAAAGCACCGACAGGAGAACTGTCGAGGCCGGCAACATCGGGGATGACCTGCTCGCCAGACAAACACATGGAGGGATCGTTCGGGGTGGCAAAAGCCATGGACATGGCTGCCGAGCGGGCCGAAGCACTCGCAAAGGCAGACTGTGTCTGTCCGGGCTGCTCGAGGCCGAGCTCTGCCGGCGATGATGTGGGCGGTCGCATCTGCGGCTCGGGGCTCTGGTGCTGGGCCGGGCTGAGACTGAGGCCCCGGCTGCCGCCTCGGTGGACGACAACACCGTACGACGCAAGACTGTGGTGGCTGGCTGGGCTGGGCTGCATAGCGACCGATGACGTATCCGAGGTAACGTCAATAAAGTGCCACGAGCCGTCATCGGAGATGATCGTTTCAAGGCCCGAGATGGAGCCTCCAGGGGAAGCGTGGCCAGACATTCTGGAAAACTGTGGATGATTTGCTCGTGACGTCGATAGAGAGTGGTGGACAAGTTTGTATATTGCAGTGTCGTCGAATTGTGGTACCGGATGGGGTAGAGGCGAGAAAAATCAAAAGGGGGAATCAAAAAGCGGAATCAAAAGGAGAGATCAAAAAGGGGAAAGAAAACAGGAAGAGTGCTGAATCTGGACGGCAGAGTATTTATTGCTTCGTCCAGGGGATGGCGGGGGCACAAGCTGCACGAGCTGCACGTCAAGCGATCCGGGACAGGTGAACCAGTGGCTTGGGGTGACAAAGAGGGACAAGCTGCGAGGCCGGAAACCGATGCGAGACTCCCAAAACTGGGAACAAAGCAAAAGCGCAGTGTGAGAATATGCCGTGCGGCTCTGCACTGTTCGTTAAAACTGTAGGGGGAGTTTGCGCAACGATGGATTTCGGTTTGAGATGCGGTCGTGCAAACGGTGCTCGCGGAGAATTAACAAAGCAGGGCGATTTGCGCGCGCGTTTGTGTAGGGGTCGGGTTTCACAAGACGTCAAAACTGTTCCTTGGCCTCTTTTTTTTCTTCTCTGGGATTTCGGCTTCTTTTACCCTCTTTTCGGTTTCTCCTTCTTTGTTCTTTTTCGCTAACTCGTCTTGCCGTGACCTGTTTCTGGTGCTGTCGTCTATCGTGGCAGCGCTGGCATGAAGCACAAGCGCATAGTATCTCTGGGGAACGTGGCAGTGGCAGGTCACACGAGGGCCCTGGCGGAACATATACGTGAGCAGATGCAAGGAAAAGGAGGCCGACGTTGGAGATTCTGAGAAGGGGTTGAAGGGGCGGGCATCAGGCAAAACAGGCAAGGCATCGCGAGATCAAATCTGGAAAGAACGACTGACCGAATGGACAGAACCTATCCTGCTAGGAGCACCGAAAGACGCTCGCCGCGCCTCTCTATTTCGGTCGCCCGAAATGGAAAGAGGGGGTGAGTATACCATATTAGTGGGGAGCAAAGAGGTGTGGGCGTAGGAAAGACCGCTGTAGAAAGAGCCCAGCAGGCTAAACGAAGCAAGCTATAGCGCCAAGAGGACAGAAGTGGCAGCCACAAATGGCGAGAACGGCATGCACGTGGAGTGGGCCGGGCTGCTAACGCCTGTGTGAAAATCCAGAAGGCGCGATCGCCATCTTGGTACAGCGAGTTCCAAGAATATGGAAGAAACGGTGCATCAGAGACACAGCAGTACAGCAGCAGCCAAACGGCCGATATAATGGGGGCTGATTTTCTGGAGGACGAGCTTGGGCTATGCCTCTGCCAGGCGACCGGATACTCCGTACACAGGGCAGCGCAGGATTCTTTGACGTGCTGTTACATCGAATTACGTGTATAGCTTTCATAGTGATACCCGATGAGGTGGCAGTTTCGTCGATGGATCTGTGCTCTGCTACCTGTAGCAGGAAAGGAAGGCGCCATCATGCCTCCTTCCACAAACAATCGTCTGCTTCTACATGAGACATTCACGTGAGATGACCGAGGTTGGAGAGGCCGAACTATTGGTACGAAATCGAGACAGAACGACAGAATGTTCGATCGCCTTGTTATTCAGATGTTTGTCCGTAATAGTCCCGCTGGCGCACTTGGTCTACGCCAGCAGGGTGGACGGGACGGGTTGTCTAGACCCTGTGTTTTTTCTTCCACGTCGAACGATAATATAAGTTGACCTGGCTGCGCACCGATCAGGCGCAGAGGTAGGCAAATTGTGGATGTGTGTTTGAGCAAGATAACAAGAAAACAAAGAAAACGAAGGAAGCTACGGATGTCGGCCTGTCAAAACGCCAATCCGCCGGCGTCAGCCGTTGGCCGCCACCTTCAACATGCCAAATGCAACGAGATCAAGAAAAGCGTCTTCACTTGAAGAAGCATAACTGAACAAGCATTAGAAACTGTATCCGGTGGTGGCGAAGGCAACGACAACGGAAACGGCACTCGTGGCGATGGGGGATGCTTTTGCGAAGCGTTGGCTTGATTTTGAAAGAAGAGAGAAAAAGGAAACGGTGAAGCGCGACTGTTCGAGTTTTTATGGTGTCCCGAAAAGTGACAGGCGATATCGGACTAACTCATTTTCCGGCATGGTCCGAGTGTCCAGTAGTGTCACGTGATGTTCACTGTGCCAAATTTTTGCTTTAAAGCCGGCGACAAGCTCGGTTCTTTTCTCCTTGCTTTCCTTCTTTTTTCTCTCCATACACTTTTTACCGTGCACGATTAATCAACCGATTTTGATTCAGCCTACTTCCTATCGGTCATATTTGCGTGCTAGAAGAACGGATGTTGAGCGTTTCCGCTTCTCTTTTTTCTCTCCCTCTTTCTCTTTCCTCGGGAAAAGGAAGAGGCGAAGACGCCCTGGTCGTACTGATGACGGCGGGGGATGCCAGTGGAAGGCCTTCCGACATGCATCATCCTTCATGACTCTACGAGTATTCGAGTCTCGTGCGTCACGAGCATGTCGTGAACGTGTGGCGCTTGACCTAGGCGCAGAAAGCGCAGTCAAGACCAATGCCGTGGATGCTGCGTTGCATATGTGTCACGTGATTTTCTGCACACTTCATGCTGTTGTCTTGTGCCGGCAGGATGGCACGAAGCCCAAGTTGCAGCTCCTGTTGCGCTTGGCTCTATCTGACGACATTGAAAGCTGCATGCAGGAGCCAGAAAGAGCGTCACATGGATGACGCAGGTCGTCACGATGCCGTGCCCTTGTGAGCACCCTCTTTCATCTCCGGGGCATCGCTCTGCTCACGATATCCGATCGTCACCGGATGAAAATAAACGTAAAAGCTTACGAGCTTACGGAGAAGGAGCAGCGGTGTGCCTCGACTGCGTGGCAAGTGTTCAATGTCGTGCTGCTGATCTCTGTACTACGGGTCCCGGCTTTTCCTGCTCCATTTGCGCTTTCTCGTCACATGAGGGACCTGGTGCACAAAAAGAAGAGCGAAGAGTGCATCGACTCATGATGATCAAGGAAAACCTGCCTCTTCTCCGTGATGCCTGTTTGAAACGATCTCGTGATTGATCAAATGGCAAACCTGCTCATCCCTCCTCTCCCTCTTGCCACTTTTTTTGATTCATTGCCTTCATGGGTATAGAGGGCCTTGTGCTCCCCCGGAATGGCGTTTCCGTCTTCCGCGGCACCAGAGAGATGTGTTGACGGCGACTACCACATGATAAGACCTATTGAATAACACCAGTATTGTTCCGACTTCGGTACCGTTGCCGCACCAGATATTGTACAGGTTTTTTTTTTTTGACAATTTTGCAACGTTTGGCTGCGATGTCGTCCATCCGTCTGCTTCCCATCACTGTCACGTTGCTCCCTCTCGCTTCATCATGCTCGTCGTCCATTTTGTGTACGTCCTCGGCTCTCGGTGCAATTCCCATCGATGCAGGATTCCAGCTTACATCTTTGGAACTGTTGAAGAAGGAAAACAATGAAAGAAGGAAATAGATAAGAAAAAGAAAAAAAGTAAAGAAAAGGAACAAGAGAAAGAGAAACAGCACCACTCATTGATTCCTATTATTTCACCCTCCTTCGTTCCTCCTCCAATGCTCTTCATCCGACGCTGCATACTCCTTCCCATGGGTTTGTTTTCCATTGTCTCGGCCTTTTCCAAAGGAAAACAACCGAGTCTCATGACGTTCTTTTCTCCTGTCCGATTCGTCCGACTTCTTCCAGTTCTTCCTATCTACCGCCGATGCGCGCGTGCTCTTCCCAAAACGGCTACATCCAGGGCGACTCGACCCGACCCGTCCCGCGTCGAGCTCCTTTTTCGTCGTGTAGGTGTGAAGGTGTGTGTTTTGTATTCATGCGACCTCTTTGACGCTCAATGTCGTCACTGCTTGACTTTGCTGCCCACGAGGCCTAACCTTTTGCAGCGGCCGTGTCACCCTACGGCGACAGGGTACTGTTCCATCTTTTGTCGTCGTCTTCTTCTTCTGCCTTTTATTCGCTTATACTACGCCCTATTTTGCCAAAGGCGCCCGGCATTTGTTGCATCGCCATACGTAGCCCTTTTGGAGGCACACAGGGACACTTGGGCATACGTAGGATAGACCGCCTCCTCCGCCCTGCCACCTTTCCGCTTGTTTTTTTTTTCTCCTTTCTTTTCTTTTCTTCCAAGGATCTCGAGTAACATTGAGTCTCTTTTTTTGGACGATGAAAGGCTTTGACATAGCCATCAACATCCCATATTTGCGAGTCACAGTGTTGGCTGATGAGATGCTTTTCTGGCATTATCATTCGGATACATGACGTGACTGAACATCAAGTGTAGCGCTCGAAGATTGCGTCTCGCAAAAGCACGTCTGGAGAAGGCATCATGGCATTGTAGCACGAGCACTGCTGCTTCTTCGGCTCTCAACCACGAGCAGGGGTGATGATTCTTGCGGTCAACTGGGTTAGGTTTTTGGGGCGACACAAAGAAGGCCGCTTTGACAACATGTGTTGTGTTCCTGGGGCGCCTCGCCTACACCTGCTGGCCGAGGATGGACGCCCACGAGAAACGGGGCAAGGTGGGGGGTCGTGATTGCCTGCGATAGACGGGCAAATGCCACGAGAAAGAAGGATGAGCCGGTAAGGAGGTCATTCTCAGACTCCCAAAATGCTGGCCTCCTGCAATCTATAAAGCACAGCATTGTCCCATGTTTGATTCTGTGTTTTTGCTCTTGTTGTTCATCGAGCAACATTCACACTCTCACACAGACACATTCTCACAGAAAAAAAAGCCACATCTAAACAATTATATCAAAAGACAGCTATCACTGCATATCATCTTTAATCTGATATACACCCCTCCATCATCTCTCCGGCAAAGAACCTCAAGAATAAAACTACCAGTCACAAATATGGCATTCACAAAGCTCATCCCTCTTCTCAACACGGGCAAGGACGAATCACCGGCGCAGGACTCTAGGCCGTCCAACCCTACCGATCCCCGTAAGTGTCTCCTTGCTTATATTTGATCCCCCTCCTTTATACAAACGTCTCCCCCACGGCTTTCCCCCTCATCCTATCTGTCGACCCCCCAACCATCACATGACTGCTCAAACCTGCGTTCGCTTCGATGCTCAAGTGAACTAGAGCACGGCATTTTTATACAGGGCTGGCACCAAAAACAACATGAAATGTGATCAGTCATTATGCCAAAATGCTGTCACAGAACCAGTCTCTTGATCTGGCAGTTGAAAGCTGTCAAAGTTGCATCAAGATTCTATCGCTCAATCTATCTTGCAGAATTGTCGTTATTTTCCATGCCTTTCCAGATTTTTGTTTTTTTTTTCTTTTCTTTAATTGCTCCTGTTGTCTTCGTGCATCCTTCCTTGATACCCCCTCCGCAGCCCTTGTTATCGTTACTGTCATGCTCTTTGCTTCCTCCCCGAGCCCCCTTCGGTTGTCACATGCCCTCGAGTCCTGTCGTCGTCTCAATCCTTCCGTGTCACAGCCGAGAGAGACACTGCAGAATTTCTGTCTGCATCTCCTCCTCTTACAAGTGCAACGCTCACGCCCCTCCTTTCTCCTACGCCGAACCATATGGGTGGCTCGCTCGCATTGCCTAATGGACGGATGTGTCAAGGTGTCACAAAGATGCGCAGGCAGTGAAGCATTCTAGTCTGAGGGCAAAAAAAGAAAGAAAGTAAAAGCGAGAGAAAAAGAAAGAATACCTATAAAGCAAAAAAAAAAAAACAGAACCACCACTCATGTTGCTGTCTGCTGTCCTTCAGTTGCATATCGCAAGCATACCCTACCCAATGGCGTGTCGGAGATTGATGATTTCCTTGTCCCATCTCACAAACTCTTTTTTCCCCATTTTTCCTCTTTTTTTTGTGCTTTGCCAGCACTACCATTATTTTCGTTATCTGACGGCTTTTCTGACACTCCTTGCATGCAGTGTACGGCAAATGAACGCCACCCTCAACGGAAGCGGACGGTTTGTCCACGATATCGATCATGCTGGCCATGAATCGTCATATATATGTATGAAGTAATGAAGGGGTCTCGTCGCTGGTTCTTTAAATGATAGTTGCGCTTTGGCCGGATATATACAAAACTCCGGGTGTTGATTTTCTTTTCTGTGTTTTTCTTGTATATATATCTCACCATTTCTCAAATTCAATTCATTTCTAGTCATGTTTCCCTGCTAGATAAAAGCTGTTCATAGTAGACGGCCAAGTTCCGTCAGAACGTTCTGTTGTCTTCGTTACGTGAAGCCACTATTGGTTTCAGTCTGTTTCAAATATTAAGAGATCTCCAAAGTCATGTCATTTCTTGAACCCTGTAACCACCTCCTTCACAGTCAACATTTGCTGATCTGCGTGACGTATGAAGAGAATGTTCCCTCCTGAAGCAGGTCTTTTGTAACGTTATTGGTGTCCCACAGCCTCAAACAGATTTGCAACACAGGGTTATCAAAACAGAAAGGTATCAAAGATAACACTCATAGGGCCGCCTTTTCATTGCCCGTCTTGGGGTGTGTCATGGAAATAACCTGCATGAGTGCATTTTCAAGAAAAATAGGTGAGAAATTAAGCCCTAAAACTCCCTGGTTTGTTTTTTTTTTTT
>JAGKRZ010000005.1:175464-225324 GCA_020002355.1 Intubia oerlemansii
GGGGGGGCAAAGTTGGACAAAACCTGCATTACAGGGAAATTATTAGAAATTATTAGAAATTATTAGAATTATTATAAAAAGATTCGTCTTTTCCAGCACCAGTGTCATCTTAAGCCACCTCCAGCTAGACCCCTACGACACTACAATTATGACCTACTACAGTGTAACATAATACTCTGGTCACGACTTTCTCATGGCATTAGAACTTTCTTCACCGAAAAACGCAGATGGTTTCGTGCTGGTAATCTTCGTCGCGAGATCTAACAAATGCGTTGCCAGTGTTGAAAAGTGGGTCTCTTCCGATTTAAAGTTTGCGCGGCGATGACGTAGGCAGGCTGAAGAAGTAATGCATCTTGCTGCATTTACACACACCGCAATTGTATGAAGAGGAGGTGCACGTAGCTTCCAAAAAGAATTTTTCAAGCTTCTGAAAGGATTTTAAGGTCTCAAGAGACGGGTGAATGTTATGGTTCACGGTTCTTTAGCAAAAAAGCCGCGTCTACATTTAGACTGCTGTTCTGGCCCATGCCTCCTGCCAGCTTGCCGTAGCTCAGCACTTGGCCTAAGCTAAAGTAAATTTGCACAGTACGCCGTCGTTTCAAACGAGTTTCAGGGGAATGAATGGTCCTTGAGAGAGTCGTTTTTCTTGGTACTAGGCACCCATTCCCAGTGCTTCACGGAGCTTACCTATTTGTACTTGGTTCGTGTACTGCTCTTTTGCGGGGCGTTCCTTGCTGGCGCGGGGTACGTGTGCCTGTCGCGCCTGCCGCCCGTTGCAATGTTCTGAGGAGCTTTGCTCGGCTGTTGTTTTATCCCTGAACGTCGCTGTTGCCAAAAGGGGAACAGCACCCAGCCTTCCGTTGGCTCTTTCCATTTTCGTACTGAAAGCAGCGCAAACAAAACACCAGACATTCATTTCGATCACGATCCTCCGTCATCGATTCGCACACCACAACCCATTCATCCAGCCTATCTGTCAACATGTCTGCTGCGTCTCCTTCTTCCGCAGCCGGCCCAGAGGGCTGCGCCAGTGATTCTTCGGCATCGGCAGCACGAGACCAAGCCATCAAAGTGATTCTTGAGGCGCGGCCGCCAAACACAAACAGTTTCACATACCTCGCACTCATCGACCAACACATGTCTCCCGGTATTTTCCCCACGCTGCACGATGTTCTGCAGGACACCGAGCTCACCCAGATGATCGGCTGGGACCTGGTGGAAATGCTCGTTCCACAGCTGCCGGCATCGGAAACGTGTCTTGACGACGTGGCACGCCTGGGAAACCCCCGCGAGGTCATTCTCAAAATCCACGAGGTTCTGGAATCACCGAGAAGGCGTATAGCGTCCAAGGAGCCCAAGGAACCTAAAGAGCCTCAATTATCCGACGGCAGTGACTCTGAGGAGGAAGAAGACGAGGGAGACGCGGACGCCGCTCGGTACGACGTTTACGACGATGAAGACACCTCGCCAGAAGCCAAGGAGGCATCCGACAGGGCCTTTTCGACCCTGCTTGGGATGCTGGCCATTGTGCACCGCCGCCTCAAGACCAAGCACCCATCCCTGTTCCTCGAGACGACGCTAAAGTCTGTTCTGAAGGCATACCGTCCGGACCGGCCGGCCATGACGACGGCGGTTCTTGGCCTAGTTCGGTCGCTGGCTGCCGGTAAACGCCCGCCGCCGCCCATGCGGAGATCCGAGTCGCAAGTGGCCGGTCTGAGTATCTCGGATGTCTCAGCTGGCTCGGCTGGATCGGATGGCTCGACATCGGTCAATGCCATTCGTCAGGTGGGCACGGACAAGGGCCGCCCCAATTCCTCCGCCTTTGGTGTGCCAGATCCGGAGGCGGAACATGAGCAGGGACCAGCCGAGGAAGCCGTCATGCAGCGGCTCTTGCAGTCGTTTGTGACGTGCATCCTCGAGGCCTATATCAATGTCAACAGCATGGCGTGGGCGCCGCGGCTGGTCGAGTTCTACAACCCCCGTCGTTTGGTTCCCGGGCGCCTGACAGTGCTGGCGGCCTTCCGTGAGGACCCGGTCATGATTGCACGCGACCAGACAGTCAGCGAGCTGGTCGCACTCGCACTGGATCTTGGTCTCAAGTACACAGATGAGCTTGTGAAGAGCATCACTCTTCCGCGTGCACCGGACGCGGAGAGCCGGCCGTTCTCGCAGGAGCCTGATCGCAGGAGCTCCGCGGACAGTATCCCCCTGTCTACAGAGGGCGTGGTGGGCATGCTGGCCTATTGGATGTTCTCCACGGAAGTGTTCAAGTCGGATGCGGTGATCCCTAACATGCACGTGTTTCCGGACCACTTTGCGATTGTCACGGCACTGATGGGCGAAAACGGCATGCAAAAGATTATGCACATGCCGGGCACGGTGGACGCAGCCTTGGCTATCGGACTGTGGCTGGACCACAACAAGCTGTACAGCGCCGACAGTTCAGCAGGAGCCAAGACTCCTTCATCACAGGGCTCCGACTTTATGCCGTACCACCACCTGATCACACTCTGCGCTTTGTTCCACCCGGTGCTGGAGGAACGTAATGCAGCCGTCGTCCTGGCGGGAGCGGTGCTGCATGCCGACCCTGATGCTGAGGACAGGCTCAAGATCTTGGAGGACCTTTTCAAGAACTGTGAGTTTGCACAGCTCAAGGCGTGTGCTCTTACATGGCTGCGTGAGGAAACCATGGCGGCCACGCCTCAGGCAGCACACGAAGACAAGGAGACATCCGCTCAGCAGCCACTTTTTGGACGCCCAGAGGCCATCGACCAGCTGCAGCAGGATATCTTCCCGGACATGACGCACATGGCGAGCTTGGTTGGCTCGAGCAGCGATGAAAACGATACGCTTGTCGAATTTTGGGCGGACGAGTCTCCCTATCTGATACAGGCAGCCAACTTTGCCTACATGCTCTTTGGTTCGGAGCGGCTCCGTTCGACCGTTATCCCCGCGGGCATGGAAGATTCTGTACGGAAGCGCTTTGTTGAGCCGTTACTGAAGGTGGTGGCGCACCTCCGAAGCCATATTGTGGCCGAAAACGACCAGGACGGCCATGCCCATTCTCACACCCTGTCCGACTTTGACATTATCACGAACCGTCTGGAGAATATTGAGCGTCTTTGAAAGCGAATGGTGTGAGGTAGGCAGCGATCTTGGAATATAGTTGTATTATAATGAGTTACTTTGACCCGGAACGCTATTCGCGATGTACCTAAATGGATGACGGCGATGTGCTTTCAAGTTGGTGACGGAGTCAGGCGGTACTCTTAAATGTGGGCACTCTCCTATATAAGAGCCCCTAACCCCATAGTAAGTCAGCGATCAAACGAGAAACAATCCCTTGTGGCGCAATTGGCTAGCGCGTTAGACTGTTATCAGCTGTTGATGGTCTATCTAAAGGTTGGTGGTTCGAGCCCACCCAAGGGAGTTTTGAGTTGAATCTTACTAACTTTTTTTGCCATTTTTTGCTTGCTCCATGAGGACTCAATACGTTTATCCTGTGCATTTTGAAGTGGTTTAATTTTTTTAATTTGTAAGAGGCGTCGCTCCTTCCCTGACGATGAGTTCAAACTTTGCAACGGTATCACGTGATAATATATAGATAGACGGGCAACATGCAGAGTCCGAATATTCAGTATCAAGAAATCTCGGCCATATGTCAGGGCGGAGGTGGGAATTAGCTTCGACCACATTCGGCTGTATGCTCTCTGTTCTTACACCGTTTCTCAGACACAAGCCCTTGCGCTTCCTACATCCCACACTCTGCCATGTCATACTCGTGTTTTGTACTTTTCGAGTCAGAGCTTTGCCACGGCCAACTCATTGTGCGCCGTAACCGGCACGCCATCCAAAACCGAACCCCGAAAGCTTCCTTTTGCGATTCGCTTGGCGCTGTGACGTACTGCCTGCTCCGTATGCCCTATGCTCTTTAAATCACATGATACCGCGTCTCTCAGGCGTTTTGCCTCTTCACGATCAGTGTGGGAACACGTCGTAAGTACGACACTGTATGTCCGACGCCAACGTGTTCCAGACATGACTGTGTATATCGTGGATTTTTTGTCGATTTTTTTTTCTGAAATTTTTGTGCAGCATCAGGATACTCTTCGAGTACAGTCAACATGTACTTCCGGGCTTTGACTCGAAAGCACATGAGTTCGCGATTTGGCCACCGAATGATAAAAGTGGAACCAATTAATATGACGCGCTGTGATTTGTCAATGGACAGCCCACGTTCTCACTGCGGGACACTACGTTCCGCGCCACCATGACCATGCAGAAAAACTTTTTTTTTCTCCTGCCAAAAACGCTGCAATCTCGTATCCATTCTTCCTTGGTCCGTGGGATCTTGCCTGATCCGCGGAAGAGCATTAAGCCGCCGACGGGAGCTTGCCCGTTGCCACCTGCAAGTACAAGTAGGTAAAGATACAGGGTACTCGTAACATGCAGTAGTACACTCGCACCAATCTTTCCGTCGCAATTCTTTACCGCATTTTGCAGATGCTCGCGGTGTTTGTTCTCGCGCTTGCAACTAGTTGCCAACAATGGATATTTTTCTCACGCCTCTTCATTTTTTTTTTTTGGCGTTACAGTAAAAGTACCGTAGGTACGTACTCCGTACTAATATTCTTGCCACGGTCTGGGAAGTGGTTTTTGGGAAGGTGGCACCGGACGGGACCGCCCTTCTATTCTTCCAAAGAATCTTATTTGTACTGCTCGGCAAAAAAAAAAAAAAGTGTGCCCAGCATTTCAGTACATGTAAGATACATGTATTTGAGCAATAACGCCCTTCGAGTATGTGCTCCTCTATTTTGTACTATAAAGTATTGCTTCCATTGTTGCCAAGATCTGGCAAATGCCGCCGGCGGCTCGCCGGTCCACCATTGGATCCATCGCTCATGGACATTTTATCCCGTTTCACCGTCCCTACCCACGTCTCGCCTAGGTTGTTCCATTTGGCCCATCCTCGCACATCATTTTCCCCTCTTGCCCCGTCATTGCTCCTTCCCTATCCGCTTTATTACTGCATTTCGGCCGCGCACTGCCCGCAATATCAAATATCTTAGCACGTCCTATGGACTCCACATGTGTATGGTCGGTCGCTCCTGCCTACGGAGTACATGTACATTCTGCAAGTTTTACTACCTCTGGCATCAATTGGTCCGCGAATGGAAGGAAAAGGGTTATGTTTAATCTGAACGTACCTCGAGCACTTATGTATGAGCATTCTGCCCTCCCAAAACGAGATCATCCCAATTCACAGAGATCTGGCATGTAGGTCAATGCATCCCGTCTCTTGCGGTGGATCATCGGGATACGCTGTTGCCCCCTTTGCTTCGAATCGCTCGTTCTTCTATTGGCTCCGCCCCGGAGACCGAGACTCGGGTATGTTGAAAAAAGAGAACAGACCACTTGTTATTGGCCTCGCCGTTTCGCCTGCGCAGTGCCGACGTATATGTCATACTCCGTGGAGAGCTGCGCTTTTTACTCTTGTTATTCCTTTTACTCGTCTCCCTTTGCCGACCTCTGGCTCCTTTTTGGGGCGCATCCCGCTTCGTAGGTACTCGTAGTAGGAAACCGCCGCAGTGCGGTCTTATCTTTCTCGCTCTTTCCACGCTGGCCTCCCCACTCCTTATCCGGTCGCTCCCTCCTCCCCAGTCCATTGCCTCCATTTTTGTTTGCAAAGCTGCTCGTTGCCTGCCCACTTTACTTGGGCCTCCCACAGTGCTCCGTACGAATACAGGTGGTACTTTGGTACCTGTGAGCAGTAGCGGGAGGTAGCTTCCTTCCCTGTCAACTTATTCTCTCCCCCCCATTTTGTCCCAGTTTGTGAAACTCTCCCTCCTTCCTTCCTCTGTTTCTTTCCCTTGTTTCTTCTCTCTTTTTTTTTTCTCCCTCACTGTGTTTGCATCTTCCTCTCCCACCCCTCTTCCCACCTCCTCACACACAAAAGTCCCAAAATGTCGGCATCTCGTCACTTCATCCGCGCTGCCACGCGCGCTGCCGCGCCCGCCCGCCGCAGCTTTGCTTCCGCCCCCGTCGGTGCTGCTCTCCGCCGCGGTGCTGCCGGCTCTGGCCGTCGCTACTACTCGTCCGAGGCTCCCAAGCAGGCTGGTAGCAGCTCCCTGCTGGTGTGGCTCGGTGTTGCCGCTGTCGGTGCTGGCGGTGCTTTCTACGCCTTCTCGAACGGCTCGTCGACCCCCGCCAACCCTACCTTCAAGGACTACCAGGAGGTCTACAACGCCATTGCCAAGAAGCTGCAGGATGAGGACCAGTACGACGACGGCAGCTACGGCCCCGTCCTTCTGCGTCTGGCATGGCACGCCAGCGGCACCTACGACAAGGTCACCGGCACCGGTGGCAGCAACGGTGCCACCATGCGCTTTGCACCCGAGAGCCAGCACGGTGCCAACGCCGGTCTGATCAACGCTCGCAACTTCCTCGAGCCCATCAAGGGTGAGTGAATGTCACTAGCCAAGCTATCCTGGCAGCCCCTCGCCTTTTTCTCTTGCTAACACGGCCCCTTAGCCAAGTTCCCTTGGATCACTTACTCGGACCTGTGGATTCTGGCTGGTGTCTGCGCCATCCAAGAGATGCAGGGCCCCAAGGTCCCCTTCCGTCCTGGCCGCTCTGACAAGGACGCCACCGGCTGCACTCCCGACGGCCGTCTGCCCGACGCTTCGCAGGGTGCTTCGCACGTCCGCAACATCTTTGGCCGCATGGGCTTCGACGACAAGGAGATGGTTGCCCTGATCGGTGCCCACGCTGTCGGTCGCTGCCACACCCAGAACAGCGGCTACGACGGCCCGTGGACCTTCTCGCCCACTGTCCTGACCAACGACTTCTACAAGCTGCTGCTCGGCAAGTGGCAGGTCCGCAAGTGGGATGGCCCCAAGCAGTACGAGGACAAGGAGACCAAGTCGCTCATGATGCTGCCGGGTGACATGGCCTACGTTGAGGACAAGGTCTTCAAGTCCCAGGTCGAGAAGTACGCCAACGACAACGCTGCCTTCTTCAAGGACTTCTCCGCCGTCATGGTCAAGCTCTTTGAGCTTGGTGTTCCCTTTGCCGCCAACACTCCCACCTACGTCTTCAAGACTCTGGACGAGTAAACGATGACAAAAAAAAAAGTGTGTGTGTTTTTTTGGGACATTGCTGCTTACTCTTTTGAGTCCTGAGGGGAGTCTCTATTTTCTGGTTTCTTGATCTGTTACCCCAAGCTACTTTTTTTTTATAAAAAGGCGCAAGCTTTTAGAATTTGATTTATTTTGACATTTTTGCATGCATCTCTTTTGGGCAATACTACGTGAATCATGCATGTCTTGTTGACGTACCTCAGGGGTTCTCCAATTCTTGAGCAAGGAATAAAAAAACACACAAAACGTCAAGAAGGATTCTCCAACACGCAGGACAAAGTGTGTGGCGCTACTAGCGCTAAAATTGCGGCCAAATGTTGTTACGCGCAAACACAATTTTGTCACGAAGTCAGGTGACTTCATTACAGTTGATTTAAGGATATGGCAGTGTAAATTCCCTACATTCACCGCTATGCCATTGGCCGCCAAATCGGTTTTCGATTGGCTGATTTCAAACATATAAGCGCCGAGTTGCCCTTTTGGGACATTGCCGTCACAGCGTGTGATTGGCGACGGCATGCATACGGTCGCACTGCGGCGTGTGCCCAGATGGAAGAGCTTGAGCCAAGCAATGATGAGGAGCAAGGAGAGGGGCATCACACCGAGGGTAAATGGCCGTCCTTTTTTTGTCTTTTCTTCCCGCAGTTTTTCGAGTTTTTTTTATCATCATCTTTCATGGTTTCCCGCGACCTCCAGTCTGTCTTTTTCTGCTTGATTGCCTACATACGATTGTAGGCTCTTCGAGATATTTCAGCTGTGTGCCTGAAATTTGCCCATAACTCCTTCTCTGTTCATTGTTCCACCATGGCCGCTCGTCCCGGCGAAGAGAACGTCGCGACTCTGTAAGCTTCCCATTCTCTGCTTCCTCGATTATCACCCACCAAAGAGCCGTCTACTCACACCCACAGCTTCGCCGATGTTCACTACTTCTACGGCCCCGAGACGGCATTTCCACCTCACCACCGCTTCAACAAGGGCTCGTATGTCTATCTTTTTGAGAATGCGCAAGATGGCCGCGCCCGTGTCGAGATTGCCAATCAGCCGGGCACAGAACGCCAAGATGCTTTTGATGGATGTAGGTTTTGCTTGTTCTGCTATATAGAGAGAAACTCGGGGTTTCTGTGACTTGGCCCTCTTCCATCCCGTACTCACCGCATACCAGTCCTCGAATACACAACGGTGACGTTCTCCTACAAGCACAGCTGCATGGTCTCGGTGGCCGTGGGCAACGTGCCGAACCAGGATGAGTGGCATCTGCCGACATTTGACCCAACCAACACGGCCATCTACCACTACAAGCTGCATGCCGTCGACATTTACTTTTGGACGCACCTGGACGCTCTCAAGTTTGTCAATGCTATTCGTCGCGTCCTGCCGCCCTCTCACGTCGATATTCGCGACGAGCCTCCCGCGCCAGCACCGCCGCCACAGGTTACCAGCAGCGGCAGCAGCCACGCTATCAACAATGTGACACAGAGCATGAACTTGGTGGCTCTGAGCGATCCTCCTGCATCAACAGCAGCAGCGACAACAGCCCCTGCGACGACGGTGACAGCTGCTCCCTTCGCCTACAACCCAGCAGCCCCCGCAGCGCCCGAGGTGATTCGGCACCGCGAGAAGACGCCGCCACCCGAAGATGCACCACCGCTCAATCCACTACACCAGACTCTGTACCAGGATGCCGCCACGCCATTCAGTCCCGGTCTCGTTGTTCCGGCCGGCGTCGGCCCGCTGAGTCCCGGCGTGCCGCCGCCGCAGTTCCAGCCTCCGCCAGGAGCACCCATGTTTGCCGGACCGCCGACGGCCACGGCCACGGCCATAACCAATCCCATTACACAGACACAGCAAGCCCAACCCCTTGCCCAGCCGGCAGCGACAGCGGCAGCGACAACGGCTGCGGCACCAACGACCTCGGCGACAACGGCGACACCACAGCCGGGGATCTCTCGCGCCTTCACCATGCCGCCCACTCTGCCAACGACATCGACGCCTTTCAGTTCGCCTGCCAGTTTCCCAACATTTGCTCCGCCGCCAACTACAGGCACCTTGCCGCCGCCCAACTCGGCGCTGCCTCTGCATGCTCCCGTCCCGACAGCGGCCGGGCCGGCTGGGTTCAGCTCGTACAACTATGGCAGTCAAGGAACACCCGCGCCGGCGCAGACGAGCACGGCGGCCGGTGGCCACAATGAATATGCTGTGCATCAGCAGCTGTACCGGCCGACGCAGGGTGAGGCCAGTGCTCACTCGTCGGCGTACCAGCCCAAGCAGGACCCGCGCGGCAAGCTCGAGGAGACGGCCGGCCGACTGGAAAAGGGAGTCACGGGCATGCTCAAAAAATTTGAGAAGCGGTTTGGCTGAGTAGCTGGACACGGGCGGGGTTTGGTTGAGGCTGTACAGGAGGTACATGTATCTTACCTGTCAATTTGAAGCTAGAGTGGGACAATCAATCTCGTTATGGTTATTTTTTATTTTTCTTCTTATTACTCCATTCTACTAGTATTTCGACGGATCGAGCTGAAGGGGATCTCGATATGCAGCCAATTTACAGCGCGCGGGCACGTAAGGCATGCCCGTGCAAATGCAATGGAGAGGTTCATGGATCTTACAGGGATCCTTCATGTCATCTAGTGCACCCCGTACGTTGTAAAGCACACCTCATAATCATAAAATAAAGACTTTCAAACGGGTGTCAGCACTAGCATTCAAGAGACGCAGCTGGACGTCAGATGCCGGCCGTGAGCAGCATTGTGCCCCGTATCCTACGCTATCAACGCACTGTCCAAGTTTACTCGCACGCTATGAAGGGGCTTTCTCTCGAAATTGCCTTTTTTTTTTTATATGGCGTTCCCCCTTTCCACATGGCAGTCAAGAGCATCGACTATTCCATATTATCCCTTTTTTCTTCTGACGGCTGAAATATTCGGCAGCATTTTCTCCGCTTCAACGGCTTTTACAACGTTTTTCGATTTGCCGCCTCCATAGAATTTGTATGCTTACTGCCTAGGGGTGAGACATGTGGTCTCACTGTCCAAGTACATGTTTCATGCACCTAGGCGCATAATGCTGGCGATAATTTTTCTCACGGGGGCATTTCACCTTGCATCTCGATTCCATAAACCGCAGGTCATAGTCAGTCCATCGTTACGGAGTAGATGCTGTCATGTACTCCGTATACGCACAATAACAAGCGGCCAGCCACACGACGGAACACGCTGCATTTAGCAAATGTGGCAAGTGCCGCACGTTCCCTGGGCACAAGCTCTATTTTTGTACTTTTGCCGCTCCATAGACCCACAAAAGATCTCACTCCTTCCTCGCCTGCTCACGCAGAGGATCGGGGCATGCTGGGTATCGTAGCGTGCCGTGGCGGTGACGCTCTGTGCACAGCCTCTCTCGCTCTCCCAATCTCTCTGAATTTCTGCCTTGTCAAACAGCGCACGACCAGCGAATTGTGCGGATACGAGCAAAGCACTGCAGCCATCATACCTAAAATCATATTCCATATTCTACATGTAGCTTGAGCCTTTTTTTTTTACTGCAGCGCTGGAGGGGCCTACGGAGTACACGTTCGTCTTTGCCTTGCGTTCTTCCATCGCACCTTCCATACCTGCCCCCCTTTGTTTGTTCATGCTGGGAAGGTGCTACCAACAAACCTAACTTTCCTCTTTCAGAAACTGCCCCCTGCCTCGCCGCTTCTCCTTCCGGAACAATCCAAAAATTGCTTTTGCTGTATTCCTCTCGTATTGTCGCCTGCGAAAAAAGTGCCTTTAAAAAAAGCTGTCAGTTTCACACCTTATCCTTCTCCAAACAGCACCTGCCCGCAGCTAAAGCAGAAAAAGTCTGGCGGCCATACAACGCTTGCGCTCCTACGACGTGCTGCTCCTGCTGCTTCACCTGTTTGACGCTCTTTTTTCTACGGAGTATGCGCCTGCCGTTTTTTGTACACATCTTACGACCCGCAAAACAGTCAGGTACATCGTGCACGTACTCCGTACCCAATGATTTTGTGCCTCTTGCCATTTCCAGTTGAATGTTGCATCCTTCGGTCGCTCCTGCCCCCTGGTCTCTCGTCTTACCGTCCAACAACTGCTGGCTGGGTCGTGCCTGCCCGTTTCCCTTATTTTTCTGCTTTGTATCCTTTTTAATTCTCACCCGCCTCCTACCTCCCGTCGTTCTCGTGCTTTTTTCTCCTTTCTTCTTCTTTTCCCGTATTTCTCGCATCCTCCTCGCCATCTTGCCTTCTCGCCGTCTCTTTTCTCCCTCCTATTCCCCCCATTTCCACCCCCGTCGTGTCTCGGGCTCTCTCTTTTATTTTACGCTCCTTTTTGCATCACCATAGCACAAGCTCATTTTCTCCATAGCACGTCTCTTCTCGACCGAAATCGACCACTAAAACTAACCCCGATCGACAACCCCCAATAACCCCCGCTTGAGACGTGACGCCCGTCCATAGGGTCCCCCCTTTGTGTTACCCCCAGCAACAATCGTCTCGAAATCGCCGTTTCGAAATCTTCACCCTCTGTCCGTGTCGAAAAGTCTCTCTTTGACACGTTTCACCTTTTTTTTTCATTCTCATCTTTTGAAGAAAAAAAAAACAAAGAAATTAACGAGTCGCGACAACTGCCACGCACTTTGGGGCGAAAGTGCTTCATTCCCGACACCTCGTGTTTTCGTTGTACTTCCAACCTCGTATCATTCGACGCCCGCTATCCCACACTTCCGCCCGCAATCCCGCAACCCGCAATCTTGCAGACACTGCAAAACGTTGCACTTTTTCGAGCGTTTTTTTTTTCTTGGCCGAAACCATCTTCCCGATAGACTCCCGTCTGCCCGTCGTACGCTGTCACAGTCTCGATTCGATTCAGCGATTGCGTGGCCCATCGTTTCTGGCTTTTCTCGACAACTCAAGCTTGCAAGCTTGCACATACAGCTTGCACATACAGCTTGCACATACAGCTTGCACATACAGCTTGCACCGGCAGTTGATTTTCAGCAAGATCGGCCGAGATCTCTCAATACGACATAATACAAGACAGCTGCAACAGGACGATGCATATGTGCGCTTGACCGCCTTCGCTGCGTCATTGACGGCTCGCCTAGGCATTGTTTTGTTCTTTCGTTTTATTTGCCGGACGTTCGGTGCCTGACTCCTACCAACTCGTGACGCTTCCACAACAATAAGCTCACTCTGTTGACGATTAATCTCGGCACTTGTTTGGCACCTGTCTCGACATTTGTCTCAACCTTAATACTCTCCTTCTTCTCCGATTTTTACATTCATTCCCCTCCCTCGTCACTCTGGACGAACGAACGAGTTCCAAAACCACCATGTATATCCCACAAAGTCTGCCGCCAGGGCAGATCTCTCAGACGAGCAGCTTCAGCCTCGCCAGAACAGCTGTGCGCGATCTTTTCATTCGGGAAGAACAACGGCAGCGTGAAGGTGGCGTCACTTCTGACCCCAGCAAGGTCATTATTCCAGTGGCGGTAAGTTAAATCCGTGGCTTGTCCTGGCCGGCCGTACAGAACCGGCCGATCTGGAATGTAACTAACAACGGCTTTCCTTCCTTTTTACAGGTTGTCGTGGGTCTTATTGTTGCTGCGGTTGTAGTCATTGGAGGAGTTTGTTTCTACCGTCGCCGCAAAGCAGCAAAGCGAGGCAAATATGCACCGGCTAGCGGCGATGAGAACAACCCGACCGAGATGACCACGACGGTGGCGACGGCAGTCGCGGGACCGACAGCACCATCTGCTACGGCATCGCGCTCGACATCGAATGCAGGCAGCCATTCAGCTTCGACAGTGGCCCGGAATACGAGTGTTCGCTCTGTGATGACGCTGCCTCCATACCGGCCAAAGCCGCTGGACAATGAGCATGTCCTGGGTCGCGAGGGCGAACGCGACGGTATCGACGTCGTTGTTGAGATGCCGACGGCCGAGGAAGACGAGGCTATGCGCGAGGAGGAAATGGACACGCTGTACCAGATCCGGTTGGCACGGCGCCGGCAAGTGCAAGAGCGGGAGGAGCGCCGGGCAGCACGCCAAGAGGCACGGGCGCGAAATGACCAGGGGGCTCTGCGGGAGATCCGCGAGCAGGCACGGCAGGCATCGCAGAGCAACACGCAGGAGATTGACGCATTGCGCAGCGAGCACACGCGGGCCCGCGAAACGCGGCAGCGCGCCGTGAGCAGCGTCAGCTATGCGGACCTGGGCGTTGCGCGCCACGATGGCACGCGCATCCGCGGCAATAGCAGCGAGAGCGAGCGCGTTGGACTGTTGAGCGATGCTGCTAGCATTGGCGCGTCGAACCGGCAATCGTTGGCGCTGAGTATGACATCGTCGCGGCCGGAGGTGCACGAGCGCGGACACAGCATCAGCTCGGTGATGACAGTGTCGACGATGCACACGAATACGAACACGCCCACGACGATACACGGGAACGACGGTGGGCGAGTATCGCAGGATGCTCCGTCAGCGCGCTCGGGAGCATCAGGAGCATCAGGACACAGCTCGAGTCCTGAACTGATTGATGCAGCCGAGGCTGCCGACATGGGCAATAGTCTGCCGATGCACTCCCCGCCCGGCTACGATGAAGTGTCTCTGAGCGATATCACACCGGCTGTGTCTCGTTCTGAGAGCCCCTACCCGGAGCCGCCACCGACGTACCCAGACGACGACGGTGCAGCAGCGGCAGCGACAGCGGCACACGGCTCGGCAAACACTGGCAACCAGCAGGTGCTGACAGTATCGACGGCCGCTGCCGATCTTGCCGCAGAAGCGAGTGCTGCCTTTTCACCAGTGAGCACCGTCGGCTCTTCTACGGCATCGCAGGTTCCGGATGTTACTGTATCGCCTCCATTGAGCCGGTCAGCGAGCTCGCGCATTGTTGCGGAAAGCCGGGAGGTGTCGCGATCGAGCAGTCTTCCGCAGCTGCCATCTCTGCAGGTGTCGAGCGTGCCGCAGATTGTGATTGAGCCATCGAGTGCAGACCCTGCGCGTGACCAAGAGCATCTCAGCCGGCAGACAACCCTCTGAAAGAAGGCTGGACTCGGCGTTGAGCCTCCTTTATAGCCTCAACTTTTTTTGCACATTTTTGCACCTTTCCCCCCCTTTCTTTTGCGATCAACCATTTAAAGCGCGGAATCTCGGGACACCGTTTTGGTATAGTTGGCGTTTATGATGATGAGGCGGCAAGCAATAGCCGAGTATTGTTTTTGTTTTTTATTTGCTATTTGCTGTCTTTACTTTTACTCCCCTTTTTGTTCCGCCTTCATTCCCACGTTTAATCACTACCCAAGCTTCCATTACACTGTCATTATTACCTATGCAGCGGTTATTTCGATTCCCACGACTGTACATACCTGCCTGCTAAGCAGGATTTTAAAATGCAACGAACGTTTTGACTCTTATACCCAAGTATTATGCTTTGAAAAAGTCCTCGATAATGTGGATATTGTATTACACGTACTCCGTAAATATATGTGATGTGAATCGTCATGATGACAGGATTTTGGTGGGGTCCAGGCCGCAAAAGCGCTAACGGCGATGCGCAAGAAAAAAAAATACGAGTGCACGAAAAGTGAACGAAAAAGAACAAGAAAACACCACGACATAACTACCAGGCACAACTCACATACGCATAGATTCATTGTTCTGCGACAGTCAAAGTTTTCTTTGCTCTGACCACGACATCCAAATGCACCAACGCTCGCTGACCGACTCGAGCACGGGAAACAAAGTTTTCGTGCCATCCAGCGCCTCAACCGACAGAGAGACGCCGATAGCGGCAGCGACGGCGACAGCGACGGCGACAGCATCTTTTGCGATACTGGAAGAGATGCCGTCGGGGGAGGCAGACGAGATGGTGGATATGGTGGACATGGTGGAGGGCGGCGGGTACCACGGCGACAGCCACGGCGACGACCACGACCACTCGGGCAGAGCGGGAGCGGACCTGTTTGATGATGTGTTTGGTGACGACGACGGCGACTGGCACGATGCTGCACCTGCAAGAACAGAGCCTGCTACCTTTTCGGCCGCATCGGCATCCATCACATCGACAGCCGAGGCCGGCGCCGGCAGTGGCAGTGGCAGTATTGAGCCCAGCACCCACCGTGGGACAGAGCATCGCCACCCTTCGGACATGAACCGCCTGCAGCAGGAGCACAGCACAGCCGGCTACCGCGACGGCATCACGGCCGGCAAGAATGCCAGCCTTCAGGCGGGCTTCGATGAGGGGTATGCGCTGGGAGCCGCTCTGGGAACTGTGGCGGGCGAGCTGCTGGGATTCATAGAGGGAGCGGCGGCGGCGGGCGGCCTGAGTGAGGATCAGCAAGATCAGCACGTTCAGCTTGCTGAATGCCGTCGTGACCTTGCGCTGGCCACCATCTTCTCGCCAACCTACTTTGCCGCCGACGGCACGTGGTGCTACGATGTTGTCGGGGGCGAGGACACCGCGGCTGAAGTCACCACTGAGGCCACCACTGAAGCCACCACTGAAGCCACCATCTTTGACGTGGCAAGGGCGCATCCGCTTGTGCGCAAGTGGCGGCAGCGCGTGGATGAGCTGCTGGTGGAGCAGCGAGGCGTCCGATGGACCATGGTCAGCAGCCAGCCTGTCGAGGCGGCCGAGCTGGCTGGCGTGCTGGGTCTGGGCGAGGAGGAAGCCGACAACGATGAGGAGGGCGACGAGCAGGGCGAATCTACAGCAGCAGCAGCAGCTGTATCTGCATCTGTTGCGTCGGCTGGCCGGACAAGAAGCGGTAAGCCAGCAGGCAAGACGTCCAGCAATGCTACAGCACCAGCATCGTCATCACAAACAGCGCGGGCGCCTCCTCCGCCTCCGGGAAGCACGGTCGGTCTTGACTGGTAGCCTGGCCGTCTGTCAGTCTCGGAGTCTTTGGGTCTGGCCATCAGGCTCAAGTTAGTGTTTCGAGCTCACAGATTTACCACATCATGACCTTGATGACAATAATGACATTTTTTTTCTTTTGAATAAATCAGCTCCTTGACGCCTTACACACTCTAGAGAAGTCGCTGCTTTTTTATGATAGAGCACATCATGCACTGCTCACCGTGGCATTACTTAAGTACCTAAACTACCAACGATTGCCGCATGACGTCTATTCCCAGAAAGGATATCTATTACACTTATGCAACAATGTGTCTTAACCACCTATGTAACGCAGGTCAAACTTTTACTTCCTTTTTTAGTGATTTCTGCAACTGCCGTTACAGCCCGCGATTCGCCGCTCCCGCATGCTCCGTACCCTCCGTACCTTCCGTACCTTTTTACTACTGGGCGCTGACCACCGCTCATGGGTGGCAGCAGGACTCATCCAGCAGCGCTAGTGAAAAGCTACGTTCCGCCACCGTCCGGGCCTAGGTTGCTCAATAAACTTGGTCGGTTTCGCTGAAAAGAAAGAGGCAAATCTCTTTTCACATTACAATAAAATAGCAAAAATTAAAATGAGGAAGCACCCGGAAAACAGCTTCTGCTGGTCGGGTGCACTGTCATTTCCCATTTGCACATTCACCCAATCCCGCTCCATTGGAAGAGTCTAGGTACGGGCCCTGTCCAATGACGTCAGAACGGTCTGGCCCTCCTTCTCCGTACCCTTGTCAAACTCAAGCTTTTTCGGCACATTCCCACAATCTGAGAATAGGAGGGTGGGAGAGTACTCCGTAGGTAGGCACACACATACATAAAACATTTTTTTTTTTAAAAAAAGAGCGACAATCAAAGCCAAAGAGCCTCGTCCACCCAGCTCTACCCGTGGTCTGCATATCGCTCCTTCCTCGCGGGAAATTGAAGCGGAACCACGTGTAAACTGCAAGGTGACAATCGGCAGGAGCCTGTACAAATGCGGAAGGTACAACGCACTATCCATATCCACGGCGCTCTGGCATGCAGTCGCCGCTTGAATAGCACCCGCGCCGATGTACTGTTGTGTCATAGTGCGACGAGATCAAGCAGAATACTCGTACATGATATGTGCTCCGTATGCGGCCAAGCAACAGGGGACTGATCGTCGCTTTGACTGTGGGTATTTTCTAGTTTTCTGTTTTGTCGTTTTTGTCAGTATTTTCTTTTTCCTGCGACCCTCTTTTGGCGTCCATTGTCCTTTTTTCGCCTTTTTCTATACTTTTTGCCTTTCAACCTTTTTTTTTCCTCATGCTAATCTCTATGATGCTCCGTAAGGGTATTATAAGCGTACTGCGTCGACCACTTTAACTGGGCAAAAAAAGTACCGCTGCCATCGCTCTGGCGTGCGTGCGCCCCGGTCGCTCTTTCCTTTTTCTACACCATAGGCTGGTTCTATACTCGCGTAGGTAGTGTTTTTGCTGATGCGATGCTGGTGCAAATTCGAAAACGGCGCTTCAAATCGTCTAGTCGCCTCCCCCAGTCGCGCCTTCCCCGTGCTCGTGGAAAAACGAATTGGAAAGAGCGTTGTTATGGCAGGCACGACTCTCGTCAATGCCATTCATTGATCAGGAGGCCCTTATCCCCCCCTCTTTTTTCCAGCTTCCAGTCTTCCGTCTCTTTTTACGCTTCTCATCTTCTCGGCCATATTTTGGTCCTTTTATCTTTTCAGTCTCGTGGCTCTATTAATTCATCGCCACCCGCCCGCCCGTTTAAACTGCCTTCAACGTCTCCCTCTCCTTTACTCCCCCGGTGCCTCATTCCCTCCTTCGCCTCACCGACATCACATTGGCAGTCTTTTATGGGCCATTGACGTCGGACATCTGCAGCTTTTAATACCAGCACGACCGACAACTTCAGCCCCGATAAGAACTGCGCCGCGCAAAGTATACCAAACAAGGGAACAGACAAAGACGTTGATGCGGCCGCCGTAATTGTCAACCAGATATTGGCATTGCATAGTCACAGGAGCAAGCGGCTGAACCGGCTCTCTTCGGAGTTTGGGCAGTGTCTCGTTTTTTATTTTATTTTGTTATTCCTCCCTCTATCTCCCACCTATTTTTGTTGTATATCCCCGGCCTATTTCTTCCAGCTTTTCTGAAGGGGCCTTACCTCATCTCTCCTCCGTCGTTCACCGGCCCTAGCTAGCCGTTCACAAAATGGCCATTTCGCCAAGAAAGTCGTCCGAGGACGTGCCCTCCTCGTCCCAGGAACATCACCAACACCATCACCGCCAGAGCTACTTTGAAGATTCTGGCAGTCCATTGCACTACGAGACCGTCGACCAGCAGGGCCATCCTTCCAGCGTTGCGCGCGACGACTCGGGAAACATTGCCTATCCCTCACTGGTCCCTCCCATTGTCGAGGAGTTTCCCAGCATTCCCTTCAAAGAAGACGCCCCCTCTCCGAGCGGCGGCAACATGGCCGAGGCCGACGACAATGGCACATTGCCTCTTCCCTCACCCTCTCCAGCTGCAACAGCTTCAAGAACAGGCCGTCCCAAGGCCGTGTCTTCTCCACCTGCGCCGCAGCTTGGCACCGTTCCCGAGACCTCGGCTGCTACGACGGCCGACTTGGTGTCACGTGACACTGAGGCCGCCGGCGCCGGCAACGGCTTTGGTGAGCATATGACAACGGTCCCGACAGCATCGTCGACGGGCCGGTCTCCCGCGTTTGCTCGCCCGGCGGCGCGTCGTGGCCAGTCAGAAGGCATGCGCCCCGGTCACCCGTCTATGCATCCCACGGCATCCCACAGCCGCTCCATCGGCCGCCGTCCCTCGACGCTGAGCCGCAGCCAGTCCAATGTCATGCTGATCCGCGAGCTTCGCAGGACGTCGCTGCTGCACTGGGATGCTGCAAACGATGATGCCACGTTCTGGTCCATGCCGCCTGTCAATGATGGCCAAGGCATGACGCCCTCGGCAGCCGCCAAGGGCAACGCCCAAGCTGGGGCATCTGGTCAGCCGTCTTCATCTGCCTCTCGTTCTGGCGGATCTTCTCTCTTCAAGAGGAAGAAGAAGAAGCAGCAGCAGCAGCAGCATCAGCATGAGCAGGAGCTGCAGCAAGTGTCGGCCACCAGTGGACCTTCCAACCCCCACAGCTACCGCAACTATCTCAGGTCCCAAGCCTTCAAGCGGGATGGCCGCTTGCCCATCTCCATGAAAGATGCCGGCCACACGGGCCTTCTCGCCAAAACCGTTGGCTCTGCCATCAAGCGCATCTCTCAGAACGATGGCAGCGGCTCCTCCGATGACCAGTCGTCCGACGACCAGTATGCCGACGTCCGTCCTGACAGCAGCGCCTACGACCAGCCTCAGCCCCAGCAGCCCCAGCAGCGCCTGTCGCTGGCTGCTTCCGAGTACTCGCGTCTCTCGCGCAACATCGCCCACCAAAAGGCGCCTCGTCTCAACATTGTCATCATGGTCATTGGCTCCCGCGGCGACATCCAGCCCTTCCTCAAGATCGGCAAGGTCCTCAAGCAGCAGTATGGCCATCGTGTTCGCGTTGCGACGCACCCTGCTTTCCGCGATTTCATCGAAAAGGACGCTGGCCTCGAGTTCTTCTCCGCGGGCGGTGACCCGGCCGAGCTCATGGCTTTCATGGTCAAGAACCCCGGAATGATTCCCAGTCTCTCCACCGTCCGTGCCGGCGACATTGGCCGTCGTCGTGATTCCATGGCCGAAATGTTTGATGGATTCTGGCGGGCGTGCGTCGACGCCACCGACGACCCAAATGACATCCGCAACATGCGTCTCGTGGGCGACAAGGAACCATTTATCGCCGACGCTATCATCGCCAACCCGCCCTCGTACGTCCACGTTCACTGCGCCGAGGCATTGGGCATCCCGCTCCACATCATGTTCACCTTCCCCTACACGCCCACCCAGGCCTTTCCCCATCCCCTTGCCAACATCAAAATGTCCAATGGCGACCCGGGTTACACAAACTTCATCTCCTACCCTCTCATCGACATGATGGTCTGGCAGGGCCTGGGTGATCTCGTCAACAACTTCCGCACGCGCACCCTTGACCTCGATCCCATCTCCACCGTCTGGGCTCCTGGCGCCATCTATCGCATGCACGTCCCCTTCACCTACCTCTGGAGCCCCGGCCTCATCCCCAAGCCTGAGGATTGGGGCCCGGAGATTGATGTTGGCGGCTTCGTCTTCCTCGAGCTTGCCTCGTCCTTCAAGCCGCCGCAGAGTCTCGTTGATTTCCTGGACGCCAGCGAGAAGCCGCCCGTCTACATCGGCTTTGGCTCTATCGTCGTCGACGATGCAGACAGCTTCACGGAGATGATCTTCAAGGCAGTAGAAAAGGCCGGCGTCCGGGCTCTTGTCTCCAAGGGATGGGGCGGCTTTGGTGGTAAGGGCGACAATGTCCCCGACAACATCTACATGCTCGAAAACACACCCCACGACTGGCTCTTCCCCAAGGTCAGCGGTTGCGTCATCCATGGCGGTGCCGGCACCACGGCTATCGCCCTCAAGTGTGGCCTGCCCATCATGGTCGTCCCCTTCTTTGGTGACCAGTACTTCTGGGGCTCCATGATCGAAAAGGCAGACGTTGGCCCCAAGCCCGTGCCCTACAAGAGCCTGACCGTCGACAACCTGGCCGACGGTATCAAGTACCTGCTCACCGACAAGGCACGCAACGCCGCCAAGGATATTGCCACGTCCATTGCCCGCGAGGGCGACGGCGCCGAAAACGCCTGCCGCTCTTTCATGCGCACCATTGAGCTCGAGGGCCAAAACTCGATGCGCTGCTCCATCTTCCCGGACCGCGTGGCCGTCTGGCAGCGCAAGGGGTCCGGCATCAAGCTCAGCGCCCTCGCCGCCGAAGCTCTCGTGCAAAAGAGATACATGTCCTACAAGGACCTGCGTCTCCTGCGCCACACCAACTGGAACGACTTTGAAGGCCCCGGCGAGCCCATCACGGCCATGTACGGCTCCATCGCTCGCTCTCTTCACGATATTATGAGCGGCCCCATCACAGCTGTCAGCCAGATCTTCCAGTTTGGCAAGAACAAGGACAAGGCAAAGAAGGACATCAAGCGGTCACTGGCGTCTCAAACCACTCCTGCATCAGCAGCAGCGGCCATCGGTCGCAACACCTCGCCTATCGGCGAACAGGATCCGAATGACCCGCAGGGTGACCAGCTGGCCGACGCCGACACGCTCGCCGGTGAAGAGTCGACCGAGAGTCTTGGTGGCTGGCATAGCGGTAGCAGCAGCAACCACAGCGGCAAGGCCGAGGAGGGCTCCTTTGAAGTCGTCTTTGCCGCCGTCGGCCACAGCTTTGGTCAGTCGGCCATGGCACTCGCCAAGGCGCCCATCAACCTCTACTTTGCCCTCTGCCAAGGTTTTCACAATGCGCCCCGTCTGTACGGCGACGACACCGTCCGTCGGCCGCACTACATTACCGGCATCAAGAGCGGTCTGCGCGCTGGCCTGGACGAGTTTGTCTATGGCGTCTACGACGGCGTCACGGGCATCGTGCGGCTGCCGATCCGGCATACCCGCGACGGTGGCGGCGTGCACGGCTTTATCCGCGGTGTCGGCATGGGCGTCATGGGCTTCGTGCTCAAGGACATCTCGGCCATCCTGGGCCCGATCGGATGCACGCTCAAGGGTCTCGAGCGCCAGGCCGGCCGCGCCCGACAGCCGGCACGCTACATCCGCCGCACCCGCATCATCCAGGCACAGCGGGAGGTCCGCGCTCTCAGCAATGCACAGTGGCAGCGGTGTGTGGAAAAGGCGTCCAAGGACTGGGAGACGATGCATGCGCTGTTTGAAGCCGTCGAGGAGGGCGACCGGAAGCAGAAGCAGGAGCTGAGGCGGGGCCCTCTGGGTGTGCTGGGCCGTAAGCACCGGGCCAAGGAGGCGGACGAGGAGCGCGACGCCGAGGTCATGGCGGAAGCGGCTCTGCGGCCCTCGGCCGCGCCGCGGCGCGGAAGCGCCGACAGCCTGTTTACGCGCCACCCGCACGACCCTCGCCACCGGCACCTGGGCGTTGTGAGCTCGAGCACGTACCGCAACTATATGAACCTGGATGCGGCGCTGGAGAATTCGGGGCTGGCAGCGATTGCTCTGGGGGCACTGCGTCGGGGCGAGACGCTCGACAGCGTCGTCAGCGGCCGGCACGCCGGGCCCCCGACACCCAAGCACAAGACGAGCAAGTGCCACATTTGCAGCAGCATGAACCGAGGCGGAGGAGAGCGGCACGAGGGTGCGCGGAACGACGAATCGGATACGGTCGGCTATCGCAAGCGCGTCCTTGACAACTGCGCTGTTGTCGCGCAGGAGGCCAAGGACGGCAAGGGCACGTCGAGCGGTGGCAGCAGTCTTGTCGACGAGAAGACGGTCGGCGAAGAGGGACAGCAGTCTCAGCCGCAGCAGCAGCCGCAGCCACAGCCGGAAGATACGGTAGCCTCTCTTAAAAAGGAGGAAGCCGGTGAGTCCAGCCGTGCCAATACCCAGTAAGAGAGAGTCGGGGGGGAAAGAGTGGGAGTGGGAGTGGATGAATGTTTTGATACCATGTCACGTCCATGGTCTTTTCCCGGGCCATAAAGATTGTATAGATTGCATCTCGCAGCACTGTGATTTCTTTTGTTTTTGTCATTGCTTATATCTTTTCTTTCCATTGTACATATATAGCCATTTGTTTCTATAAATAAGAGCTTTGTATACACATATTACCTACAAGGGAAAGGTGCTCCTTTTTCTGTGAAATCGTTTGAATGCAAGCCGTATTGTATTTTTATCAACACAAGACGCAAGACACAAGAAAGTACACAGTACGCAAACAATAAGGCAGGCTATCAGATATAGAGTATAAAGAAATAGAATAGAAAGAATAGAAACCAATACAGAAAAGGAAAATGAATGGAACACAAAAAAAGAAGAAAAAAAAAGAGAAAAAAAAAACCAGACTAGCGCTGCCCTGGGAGAGGACGCGGCCCAACAATCTGCCGCCGGCCGGCACCGATACCTTGGGCACCCCGGTTCTGGTTGTCGCCGCCGGTGTAGCCGCTCCACTGGTTCAGATCCCAGCGGCCTTCGAGACCGGCATCGGCGTTGCCCGAAGGGACACGCGCCGCCGTCTCCTTTTGCGCCTCCTCCCATTCCCGCTGCCGCTGCCGCTCCAGCTCCATCTCGCGCTCCAGCAGCGACTTGCCAGGACGAGCCGCCGCCGATGCTGCCGCTGCTGGCGAAGGAGAAGATGACGCGGCCGACGAAGGCGATGGGCGTGCAAACGGCGACCTCGATGCTGCCGTCACAGCCGGAGACGATACGGGGGCTGGCGCTGGTGCTGGCGCTGGAGCTGGCGCCGACTGTCTCTGCTTCATCAGCGGCTGCTGGTCCTGCTGGGGTTTGTATGCCTGCTGCCGCCGGCGCTGGTTCTCGGCATCGTGCTCGGCCACGCCACCGCCGAGAAGCTCACGAGAATATGTCGGCTGAGGCGTGGGAGCAGTGGCCGTTGTCATCTGTTGTGCCGACAGCGTTGGGTCAGGCAGTGGACGAGGTGTACCACGAGGCGGCAGGGGAGGCTGTTCCTGTTGTTGTTGTTGTTGTTGTTGTTGCTGTTGCTGCTGCTGGTGAGCACGCGGATCAGGCAGAGGCCGCGGAGGCATCGATGGCGGCGGAACGTCTGCCGCAGCAATGGCAGCAGCAGCTGCTACAGCGTCCACTCCATCGTCTTCGGGCACAGCATTGTTCTCGGCAAAGCGGTGCCGACTGCGGCTGCGGGGCGTGTGGATAATCTCCTTGTCGTTGCGCGACCACGATTCCTGGCGGACGGGGGGACTGCCGAGAGCAGCAGCAGGCCGAGGCCGGCTCCGCGAGCGAGCACCGCGCGACCGCGACCGCGTGCGACGGTCGTCTGTCAGAGCCGAGGGTGTCGGTACCAGATCAGCCGCCGCCGATGATCCGCCCGTGTTACCCCGCTGACGGCCCTGCCGCTCGCGCTCGTAGGCCTGCTCGCGCTGGCGGGCCAGCTCCAGCTCCTTTTCCAGCTCGCGCACGCGGTTGCTGTATGCAGCCACATCATCCTTGCCGCCGCTGCCGCCGGCCGCCTCGGCCTGGTACTGGCTCAGGTACTGGCCGCGGAGACGGGGGTCACCGGCTGCGCCCGTACCACTCTGGTGGTGGCCGCCCGTGTTGTTGCTGCGCAGACGCGCTTGCTGGCGCTCTTCTTCGAGACGCCGCTCAGCCTCTTCCTCCTCGCGCTGGCGAGCCTCCTCTGTCAGCTTCCACTGCCGCTCTTCCTCCTCCCAGCGGCGCTTCTCCTCCTCGGCCTTGCGCTTCTCTTCGGCCCGCTGCCGGCGCGTCTCTTCCTCCCAGCGCCGCTGCTCTTCTTCGCGCTCGGCACGGCGACGCGCATCCTCTTCCAGCATGGCCTGCTTGGCACGAGCCTCTTCGGCCTCCTTCTCGCGACGCAGACGCTCCTTCTCGGCCGCATTGGGCACGTGCGGCCCGGCACCCGTTATCTGACGGCGACCGCCAAAGGCAATGCCCAGATTGCCCTGGCTGGCGCCGCCCATGTAGCCGTACTGTGCAATGTTCCATGCAGGCGCCGTCGATCCTTCGAGCTCGCGCTTGCTCCAGCTCGAGGTCGATGCCGACGCGGGGCTCTTGCTGGGACTGGTGCTGCGCTCGTGCGATGACGAGGCCGCCGAAGAGGGCGATGTAGGCGGCAGGGGCGTGCGTCCGCCGTACACGGACATGGGCCGGACGGCCGTCGACGGTTTCGAGGGGCTGATGGGTCCAGATCCCGAGAGAGAGCCGGACTTTTGGTGACCGATACTGCCGCCACTACCGCCGCCGCCAACGCTAGGGCCAATGGCAGTGGGAAACGCCGAGGGGTTGACGCGGTTGGCAGCACGGCTAAAGGCACCGATGCACTGCAGGACCTGCGCGGGGTCCTTGGACTCGTAGAGGTCGACGGTCAGAAAGGTGTCGTGCTGCTGGAGGTTCAGAGGCGGCGCCTGGCAGACGCGCAGAAAGTGGGAAATGTTTTCCATCTGGACAAAGGGCATGGCGGACTGCTTGAAGCGGATACCCGGCGGCGGGATGGCCATGTTGGCCAGGCGGCAGAGGACGACGCCGTCCTTGAGCGCATCGAGCAGGTCGCCGCCCGACAGCTTCTCGCCCAGAGTCTCTTCGATCCAAGCGCGGGCCTCGCGCGCCGCGGCAGGGCTGTACTTGTCGAGACGCAACCTGCGCAGGTCGCCGTCGAGGGACGTGACCGACGCCATAGTGGGGGGTTATTTGTATGTTTTTGTTGTTTCGGGTTATGTTGTGATGTGGTATCGATGATGATGCGCTCTATTCGTCAAGTGAGGAAGAGGGGTGTGGTTTTTTTTTTCGAGATTGGATGGATGTGGCGGGAAAGAATCGCAAAACAGAAGGAGCGAATTGACAGTTGTTGACAGCGTAGGGGGTAAAATGCGACAAGTGTCGAATTGGTGGGAGGAGCGGCCTGTACTCGTACCGTTGCGTTTTCGGGAAGCTGCGACGGCGGCAGGCACCCGTTTTGACAGGAATGAGTAGTCGAGGAAGGAATGACCGGCGTTCCCCCGCCTGCCGCGCCACGCTGGTGGGGTGCGGCGGCCTCGCAAAAAGCAAAGAAGGAAAGAGCGATGACGTTGCGGGCGCACGGGACGACCAACCACGCGAGGGCAAAAAAAAATAGAAATTAAAATAAAATAATCAATTAAATCATTCAGTCTTTCGAATGGCTCTCACATCGGGGCCCCCTTCATTTGACATTTTGTACCGAATTTTCATATTCTTCAGTGCAAGTTTTGCTGTTATCTTGTATGCGCACCGCTGAGTTGATTTGGCAGTGGATCCGCCGAAGCTTCTCGAACTAGTCCCAATTAGGAAGCATCACTTTTTCCCAAAGCACTTGAGTTCGTCGACCGAAAGAGCATTTCCAATTTCTCGGCATTGACGCGATTCTCGGTTCTGCAGAGCACGTGTACAACGACGACGGCTGCTTCGAAATGTCAAAGATTTCGCCATTCTGGGACACATGGTACTCGTGGAAGGCCCTGCGCCTGCCATGGCGGTCACAAGTCTTGGCCGGTAAGGAAAAAGGGAGAGATTTGAAGGAGAAAGATGTCATATATACATCGAGCGCAAAACAAACGAGAAAGAGTAGAGCCTGACACACATCATTATATACAGGCCGCGACCTTGAGGGAAACACATACTGGGAGTTCAACGATGCACGGCACAGCAAGCCGACACCGGAAGCAATAGCAGCAGGCCGCGTGCGGATGCGGCGGATCGTCAAGTACCCGCGCGGCACGCATCCCGGCAGCGTGATGGTCCCGCCGATGTGGCACCAGTGGCTGCGGCATGTGCGCGCGGATCCGCCGACGATTGCGGAGCAGCAGCAGGAGGTTGTGCGGCAGCAGCAGATGAAGATTCTGGCGGCGCAGGCGGATGCACGATGGGCCAATGCCGAGAGAGTGTCGGGTCCGATCGAGGCGGCCGTCAAGGCAGAAGAGCAGCCAGCATCAGCGGCAACAGCGGCATCTGGTGCATCAACAGGAGGACAAGCAGAGGCACAGGCTGCACCGGAACCAGTGTATGTGCATGCGCAAGCGCCACAGCCAGCACGCGCACACCAAACACAACCACCAGCAGGAGAAGACCCGTGGAAAAAGGAACGCGGCAATCCCGGCGAAAACTGGCAGCCAGAAGCATGGTCGCCGCCAGCCAGCAAGCGATGAAGGCACATATACAGGGCGTGTCATCATTCACAAGGCAGCGTGCCAAAAAAGCACGTCATATCCCATCTCCCAGAGACACTGTACAATAATGTCAAACACAAAACCACAGCATTTAGATATATTATATATACAAATTCATGATCTTCGTTTTCGTGTTTTTGTTTGTCATGTTACTCCTCCTGCTCCATACGAGCCAGCTGTAGCATGACAGTAAGCCGACGGGCCGAACGTCGCAGCAACTCGTGGCCGTAGGCCACGACAGATGTTGACGGGGACACCGTCTGTTTGGCCGGCAGTTTAACACGGTCGGCGCGGGCCCGGATGCCCGACTCGGCAGCCGCCTGCAGTTGTGGTGTCCACAGTCTTTCGCCGGCATCTCGGTCAGCGTTTGCTCTCCCGCTCGTCCAAACGCTGCGAAACAGACTCTCGACGGCAAGGGCCATGCGCACATTGGCACCCAGCATGGCCGTGTTGGCAGCAAACGGCAGGAAGCAGCGCGTGAGCACGGCCGATGTCGTCTTCTCGGCCGTTGGCGGTTTTGGTGCCGACGTGGGAAGATAGGTGAAGAGAATGTGCCGCAGCAGACCGACGAAATGGTCGTCAGAGCCCACCGCAGTCTCATCCTTGTCATCGTCCTCATCATCCTCATCGCCCGGATCGGCCGCCGTGACAAAGGCCGAAAAGACAGAAATGTCCGACTCGCGCAGAATTTCGGCAAATGCGCGGTAGACGGCATCGGCCGGCGCAAAGGCATCCGGGCAGTACTCGGCCGCCATGGCAACAACGCGCAGAAGACGGCGTCTCAATGGTGCCGACTCGCGGAAGCCCGGTGTTTTTCCGGCGCGGTCCGTCTTATCTCGCTTCTTTTCGTCGCTGCCGTCCACCTCCATGCCATCCGCACCCGCGCCGTTCCTTGGCAGAAATGCCTCATCGTCGTCATCGTCGTCGCTATAGTCGCCAAACTTGCTGCTGTCGAGATCGAGGCGTGTCGCCTTTTTGGGAGCGGCTGCCGTGCCGGCAGCAACCGTGACCGACTCCTTGTCAAAGACCTCGCGGACAATCGACGCCGGCTGCGAGCCGTCGGCCAGGATCGACGCGGCCACCCGCCGCAGAAAAGTGTGGTTCGCGCCACTGCCGCCGTCGGGGTCGAGGTACTGCATAATGAGGCTGTCATAGACGGCGTCGTCGGTGTCGACGATATTGGCTTTGCGATCCGCTTTGGCCTTGACTCGCTCCTCGAGGTCTCGCTCGAGCACATCGACAACCAGCGCGAGCCACGGCTGCCAGCATCGCCACCGCTCGACCGACTGCACGCTGCACGACATGGCCCATGCGACGATGCGCCAAAAGTCCTGGCCGCGCATCCACACGCTGTCGCGCGTCGCCATGCGTCCACCGACAGCGTCGTCGTCGCCGACCGCGTCATTGTAGTCGTGCATGCCTCCCGCAGCATCCGAGCCAAAGTCCATACTGTCGGCGGCCGACTGCAGGGCATCAACCAGCGCGTCCGGATGATCGCCGGCCATCTCGTCGTCTTCGCCAAAACCGTACTTTGAGCTGTCGACATAATCGCTGTGGGCGCTGGGTCCACTGAGCGACGAGCGCATCGCCACGCGCCGCCGCGGTCTCGCCGACTGCGACCGGCTGCCTTGTTGACTCCCTCTTCGGCTATCTCTCCGACTTGGTCCCCGACTTGGTCCCCGACTCGGCCGTCCTTTGCCATTATTTTTCTGTCCGGCCGCCGCCGTCCGTCCAACGTCAAAGGAAAAGGCGCTGGAAAAATCGGCCTGCACGGGGCCGGCAACGGTCAAGATGTGTCGGAGATACTGCAGAGCGTGTCCGGCGACGCGCAGATCGGTTCCCTCTTGCGGCCGCGTCGTGCAGGATGGATGCACCGCGAGCGTGGCCAGCACGGCCAGGTGGGAGGGTGGAGGGATCCATACGGGACTGGCCTCTTCGTCGTCGTCGGCCTCGTCAGATCCTCCCGCCGCCGAGAGACTCGTCAATAGTTGGATGGCCTCGCTATCTGCGGTTTTGTCAGAATAAAAGACCGATCCTTTTTCTCTCCTTCTTCCTCTCCTTGTTTTCCCAACCCGACTTACACATTCGCTCTTCCAGATAAACGCGCACATGGTCGCGCAGCTCATAGGGAAGCTTCCGAATAGGACGGTAGGCCGCCGGACTCTTTGGACTTTTCGAAGTCTTTGGCGTCTTCACCCCATCCTTGCTTTCCTTGCTGCCGCTTCCCGAATCCGCGATGACGCTGTCGATGCTCCGGACCACAAACACTTGTTCGTTGTAGCTGCTGGGTGCTGGTGTGGGAGATACACTCCGTGCCGTGTGATATGATAAGACTGAGCTTGCCGGTGAAGCCATGTTCTGCCGATATTGATGTGCGTTTCCGTCTTGTGTCCCTTCCACCTTGGTCGAGGTCGTCGTCGTCGTCGTCGTCGTCGTCGTCGTCGCGTCATTCATTCCACTTTACGCGACCAGACGCGTTAAGCGTCCAGCGTGGTCACGTGATTGTATTTCGTCACTGTATTTAGCCTCGGCGGTGCTGATCTGCCACTGATCTGCCCTCTCTCGTGTAAATTATCAAATAGCGATATGAGATCATATTTCCATGTGCACTTCACTCGGCATGTTAAATCAAAATAAAAGGTATCTTGGCATCTTTATTGGCAAGGTCATAACTCATAAGAAAAAAGGATCAGTCTCGAACAAGCAGAAAGCAAAACAAAAAAAAAAAAAAAAAAAAAAAAAAAAAAAAAAAAAAAAAAACAACCGGATATCCGTACAACTCGCAGAAACAAAAAAAGTGAAAACTAGTGAAACACGCCGCCTGTGACATTATTTTTTCATTTCCTCCCACATTTTTTTTCTTGGCAACGGAGCAGCAAAATGCCGTCACTCCATCACCACCTCGTGCCAGTCTTGCTTGCTGTCGTCGAGGTGCTCGCCCCAGTGGACAGGACCGAGCTTGAGGATGCGCAGGCCCGACGTGCTGCTGGCATTGCTGTTGAGACTTGAACTGCGGCGCTGCTTGGGGTCCACGGCCGCCTCGACAGGCATGGGAGGAGCAACGGTGGCCGCGGAGTGGACGGCCGCCTCCAGGGGGGCCGGTGCCGTCTCGGCAGCCTTCTTCTGGGGGTACGAGCTGGATGTGTCGGGCAACAGAGAGAGGAAACCGTCGGGCATCGGGCGTGCACCAGCACCAGCACCAGCACCAGCCGAGTTGAAGCCGGCGGAACGGAAGGCGTCTTTGCTGGAAGACATCGTAGAGGGGAGTTGTGAGGAGTAGTTGTTTGGAAAGGGAATAGAGTTCTGGATTTGAAATCAACAGGTAGGTCGAGGTGTACGTTCAAAGTCTGGGCCAAGGTATAGTTGAAGGAATATGAAAGGCTGAAGAGAAAGATGATGAAGAAATACGGGCAGAAGAGAATGGAGAGAGGGTAGCAAGCAGATATAAGTAGGACAAATGATACAGGAACGGATTTGGAGGGTGTGTAAAAATAGAGGTAGGTAAAGATAAAAAGAAAAAAGAAGAAAAAGAAAAAGAAAAAAAGAAAGATGTGCACCCTCGGTCGGTAAGCAGCTAAAGACGGGCAGACATGCAAAGAAGAAAAAGGATGGGCATGGAATACGGAGTAGCTACGGAGTAAGGTAGGTAGCTTTCGACTGCTCCTGTGGCCCGAAAAGTCCGGTCCGTATTGGGGAAATGGGCATTTCCACCAAGCCCTTTTCTGTTTTGACCAGTGGTGTTGTTTTTTTAAACAATAAAAATCAATAAAAACTAGGGAAAAGAGTACCCAGCCCGGGTGAATGGGGGTTTGATCTCGCAACCGATACGGCAGGTTTGGGCAGTCCAAACACGGCTTTCGTTGAACCGGCCTTCCATGGTTATTCATAAAATCTACAGCCAATATTCCTATCAAATCATTGTAAGCTGATGGTTCCATTATGTTCTGACACCTTCACTGAAAGCATCATATTTTGCCGTGGGGGTGCTCTCCCCAGAATAGTAAAGAAAAACACAAACAGAAAGAGAAAATAAAGGAGAAAAAAAAGTGGACGGTATGGAAAAAGTCCATTTCAAGAATGAGGTCACAGGGCACGGAGATCAGCGACAATCACCAACAGACCGTCAGGACGTGGGGTGGTCCAGCATTGCCAGCACTGGGTGGATAAACAAAAGCAGATAGAAAACAGGCTGAAAAGCAAAAACAACACACGCGGTTAATATGAACGTCCAGCGGTTTGCAGAGGTCGGGGGGAGGACCGCTGAGAGAATGCTGGCCAAGGCCGTGGGGGATTCTACACACGTGGGAGTTGCCATTGGTAGAAGCATTCGGTACGACGTCAGATATGAGACGAGGAGGGTGCCCAAACGATGACGGGAGCAAAAGCAGAAAAAAAAGGGTAGCTGGTGCAAATGTGAAATTTTTGGACAGAGAGACAAGAGCCCAAAGTCATGCCGCACTCTCCGCGGGGCAACAATTTCGATATGGGTGATGGGTGATGGGGGGGATGAGGAAGCACGGGGTGAGACCAGGGGTAGGAATGCGTCTGCAGCCACGTTTCCATGTGAGAGCTTGTCGCAGCTTTCCATGTGACGTTATTCTTTTTTTGTGTCTTCCCTCCTCGCTGAAACTCTGCGACGGAGTTTTGCACGCTCAATGTAACACTGGCGGACCACCACCACTTGGCACGGGCATGAGACAGGACAGCCGAGGAACCGAATAATGAAGCGACAGCCTTTTCTCACTAGCCTTGTGCGCTTGCATTTTGAAGACCTCGTGACGTGCAAAACAATTTCCCAGACTGCTTCAAAATGGGGAAACACCACAGGACAGGAATGGTCAAGACTTGGCAAAGCCGGCGTCTTGTGTGCCCTGTGGGCTTCGTCTGGGGTCCCCAGACCAGCTCTGTATGATCCTTGTCGGCAGCGAGGGAGTACCTGGGATGGAGCAGTGACTGATCGGGCAGTGAGTGAAGAACCGCTGAACTGCTGAAACAAACAATGTGGCGACATTGTCTCAGATCGTTTTTGTTGTCGTCTTTTTTCAGTTTCATTGTTTTGCAAAGTCACTTGATCTGGCCAATATGGGCCTGGATCCGCACGTTTATTCTTTTTCCATGTCTTTTTTCGTCTTTTGGCTTTCCAGACTTCTGTTTGCGTGGCTTGCTGTTAGCTTTTATCCATTTCAGCTTAGAAGCGGCATACCATTTCTTGTGGGATGACGTCCCATTGCCCACCATTTCACATGTTTCTGGGTCCTTTTTGGGACATTTTGGGGGCCGCTTTCAGGCGCTTTCAGGGGCCTCAGCAGTAGTGGGCCAACTTGTCTGTGGTTGTCACCGGTCAGCAGGTCAAAAAGCCAAAGGCCAAAAGGACGAGTCAAAAGGCTGGACTATCGAAAATAGCCCAAGTGGTTGGAGGGAAACAAATTGGGGTCAAAGTGGTGTGATAGAGAACTGCCAATGAAAAAACACGAGGCGCAATGAGGAGATCAATGGAAAGGTGTGTCACGAGAAAAGGTCGTCTTTACGGCTTATGCCGCTGTCCTTGCGCTCTGATTGGGACATGCATTGATGGACGAGGGTAGCAATGAGAGATGAGAGCTATGAATGGAAATGCAGAAGAGAATCGGGAAGAAGACGAGAGTGTGAGAGAAACTGGAAGACAGTGCCTCTAAATTCCCCGAAAGGGAGGGGGGAAGCTATCACTTAGGAAGGCGTCCAGAGCTACAAAACAAGCAGGAGCTACCTACAATCATGCAGCACCTCTCACTACACTCCTTCTGCAGCTCGCCACTTGTACCTGCACCTGTCTTAAAGCGGAAGGCTCAACCGGTCGATTGAACTGGTGATATCCCATTTTGACACCCCGCAGAATTGCTACAAAATCACATGACCACTTCTCAATGCTGTTTTTCTAGACGAATACTCCGTAAAAAGATACCTTTGGATCTCTGCCATATACCACATTCTCCAAAAAGTTTGGTAGAGAACAGTGTCACCTTAATACAGAACAGTGTCCTCGTCCATCTCGACAATGTCTCTCTCGTCGTGGTCATGGTGGGCCTTGCTGCCGTCGGCCTTGTCTTTCTGACCGTTTGCTGGTTCGGGTTCCTTCTCTGTAGACTCTGGAGCAGATTCGGGGACAGCGGCCGGAGCCGTCGTACCAGCCGTGCTGGGCTCCGCAGTCGACTTGCGAGCCATCTCGGCAGCTTCAACTTTGTCCACCTGTTCCCTCGGCTCTGTCGTCTCGGCTGTCTCTGCTGTCTCTGCTGTCTCTGCAGTCTTGGCCGTCTCTCCTTTCTCGGTTGTTGTCGGCTTCTCTGTCGTTTCCGTTTTCTCTGTCTTGTCTGCCTTTTCGGCTTTTTCGGCCTTTTCGGCCTTTTCTGCATTGCCTGTTTTCGGCTCCGGGACAGAGCTCTCGTTGGATGCCCTACGGTTGGACATTCTTCCCTCGCTCGCTCTTGCTCGGCCTCCTCCTGCTGCTCCTGGTCTCTGCCTTGCCGAAGGCTGTCCGAGGGCGCTCAGCAGCCCGCCAAAGAGACGCTGTCCTCGCTTGCGGTCTTCCTGCGATGCGCCCAGCTGCCGCAGCACATTGTCGCGCGTGACCGGCTGGCTGCCTTGCGCATTGTGGCGTGGGGGCGGCGGTGCCAGACGATGGTCGTGGCCGTCCCGCTGGCGGTCTCTGCGGTAGCTGTCGCCGCGGCCCCGGTAGCTGTCCCGGTAGCTATCCCGGTAGCTATCTCGGTAGCTGTCTCGCCGTCGTCGTGGGCTGCCGCCTCGCTGGTACCGTGCGCCTCTGGTCCAGCCTCGGTCGCGCGAACGTCGCCGCTGTCTGCTACGGCTGCGGCTCCTGCTGCGACTCCTGCTGCGACTGAGACTTCTGCTTCGCGACCTGCTCCGTGATCGGCTCCGGCTCCGACTGGGGCTCCACCGTCTTCGTCTGCGCCGATCGGGGCTCCGACTCGAGTTTCTGCTTAGACTCCGGCTTCGACTTCGGCTTCGGCTGCGGCTGCGACCTCTGCTTCCACTAGGCGTGTAGCTTCGCCGCCGTGTGTAGCTTGCCCGTCGTCCGTTTCTGCGTCCACGCGAAATCGATCGCGAGCGAGAACGCGACAGCGACCGCGACAAAGACCTCGGGATGGACCTCGACCGGGACCGCGATCTCGAACGAGAATCGTCCCTGTCGTCCACCCTCGATCTCTTGGCTGTCGGCCGACCATACTGGGCATCTCGCCGGTCGTCTCTCCGGCCATCGTCTCTTCCCTCAGACTCTCTCAGCTCTGGCGCGTCGTCGCGTTTGCGCTTCGATGGCTGTATCGTCGACGCCTCGCCCTGATGGGACATCGCCGTGTCGCCATTGTCGGGTGCCATGTCGACAAGATATAACGGACGAGTCTACCGTGTGGCGTAGCACTGACTGGAGGGGCGCGCTTGTCGTGTTTGGAAGCAAAACCGTCAAACTGTAGTTGCCGCGAAGCAAAAATAAGAAAAGACGCAAGGCTGTCGCAAATAAAGTCCAAAAAAAAAGTTGGAGGCTGAAGTCGCGCTCACGTGCTGAAAGCTGCAGCTTTTAGCGTATTGCAGTAGCGTCTTGCAGCGCAGCTGTAGCGCATTGGCAGCGCATCTGCGGGCAGTTACCAGCAGTCATTAGCGGGCATCAGTGGCGAAAGTTGCCTGGAATCACTTGAAAGCTGTGCTGTCTTTGCTGTTCTTTACAGTGCTTTTTGCCACCCAAAGCTATGCTTACATAACCCTACAAGATTTACAACTATATTCTCGACCTTGGACCTCACGACATCAACACACGGCTTTGGACCTGAACAACACTGGACACCACTCACCTTTTGACTGTTTACCGCCGTCCCTCTCCCCCATCCCACTACTCAAGCCATGTCTCGCCATCACCCCGATCTCGTCATGTGCCGCAAGCAGTCCGGCATCGCTGTCGGCCGCCTCTGCGACAAGTGCGACGGCAAGTGTCCCGTCTGCGACTCGTACGTGCGGCCGACAACGCTGGTGCGCATCTGCGACGACTGCAGTTTTGGCAACTCCCAGAACAAGTGTGTCGTGTGCGGCGGCGAGGGCATCTCGGACGCGTTTTATTGCTTTGAGTGCACGCGTCTCGAAAAGGACCGCGACGGCTGTCCAAAGATTATCAACCTGGGAAGTTCCCGAACAGACGTACGTATGACTCCCTCTGCCCTTGATGCATGGACACTATTTACTGACCGTCTAGTTATTCTACCAAAAAAAGACAAATCGATCACAATACTAGCCAGGTGTTCCCGGGGTCGGGATACCTGGTTGAAGGGGTTGCCTCCTTGGGTCTATTCTCTGTGGTCTTTCTTTGCGTCGTTTTCCGAGTCTTTTCTATCTGGCTTTCTTTCAGGTCTTTCCAATTTTGCTACCCCATTTCGTTTGCATATACGTCTGCATAGATCTATGCTGTACCTTGTCTGCTGTACAGCCCTGCTTTGATACCCTCGGTGGGTGAGCATGTTGGAAGATGCGGGAGGGCGTTTTTTCCGTGGGTTCATTTGTACGATAAATAGGTTGTGTCTATTTTATGAGCTGAAAATTAAAAAGCGTGTTTGTTTTCTTGCAATATAATGATTCGTTTATTTTCAAAGTGTTCCATTCAAGATGCATCTCACCGATGCTCGTAGATTGTCTGTTGCATGCAGTAATAAATAGTACAAAAGAAAACGAGGCTGTCGACAAAAGGAAACAATGCCCGGTAATAACGATAAAAAAAGACAAATAAAACTCCGTGCCGTAAGAAGAGAATGCAAGAATGAGGAAATGACAGAAGGCATGAAAGAACAAGACGAGAAAAAGAAAAGAAAAGAATCGAAAAGGACAAGAGATCATATGGCAATCATACTGCCGACAAACCGTCACACGGTCGCCACATCATATCAGATATAGCTGACCTTGACGCCCATGCCGGCCGTGGCCTTGATCTTGAGCCAGACGGTGGCCAGCAGTCTCAACAGCCTTTCGCGGCTCTGCTGCCGGCCAAACACGACGAGCAGCGCCAGCACAAACAGAATCGTCCGCAGCAGCGCCATGGACACGCCCGTCGTCTGCTGCAGCGACAGGCCCAGGTGCTCCAACAGACTGCGCAGGTTGGAAAAGAGCAGCGCTGTGCGTGATGCCAGCGTCGGCGGTCCGGGTGCTGGCCCGGCGGCGGCGGCACGGTTTTTACCCTTGCCCCGTCCTCCTCGGCTCCTACCCGATTTCGACGACCGTGATTTCCCGGTGCCAGCGCTTGCGCCCGTACCTGTGCTCCCATTCACGCTGGATGGCGCCCTGTTCCTCCGAGACGATGCTGCTGTGTCTGCACCCCCACCTGTTGTTGCCGTCCCTGCATCGCTGACATCACCAGCCACGCTGCTCTCGTCCCCTCGATAGCTTCGGCCATCCCGCGAATCGCGATCCCGTGCCTCCCGCGCAGCGCGCGCCTCGTCTATTCGCCGACGCTCGCGGGCCTCGTTCTCAATACGCAGACGGCGCGTCTCTTCGAGATCGCGCTGGTCCTGCTCTTCCTGGCGGCGGCGCTCTTCGGTGTCGCGCTGCTCGGCAGCTTGGCGCTCGTCCTGCAGGCTCTGCAGCGCCTGCAGAAAAGCTTCGCGGCGCTCTTCGTCGAGAATCGGGCTGGCCATGATGAATTCACGCGCATAGTCCCACTGGTCGTTGCGCAAAAGGACGTGCAGGGTATAGAGCTCGAGGATCTTGACGCGCGAGTTGAGGTCGCGCGGCGTATCGGCACTGGGCGTGCGACCGCCGCGGCGAGACGGTGAGCGGTGGCGCGCCGACAAGGAGTGGCGCGAGAGCGAGCGAGCGCCGGATGATCCGCCGGCATCAAACCGGCCCGACAGGTCGAGACTCGGGGGCATCTGGGCATACGAGAGGTAGCTCTCGAGGCGGCGCTGGTTGAGTGCCTGAGTCTTGGCATGTGCAAGAAGGAGAGTGGCCCTGGATTGGTTAGAAGGTGAACAAAAAGGAATGGATAGGGGAAGAAATAGAAGACGAAACAGAAAAAAAAAATATACAGGTTGATCACCACGTCGGCATCGACTTCGCCCTCGATGCCGTGGTAGCCGTTTCGCACGACCTCTTCCCAGATCTCGCCGTCGCGCACTTTTGTGCAAATGTTGCGCCAGTCCTGTGCACCAAAGGCATCCTTGCCCTCGTCGGGCTCGAGCTCAACGACGGCATTGAGGATTGTCAGGTACAGGCTCCAGACCTTAACTCGCGTCGTGCGGGATGCCGCTGCGACTGGCGCCGGCTCTGCTGTGGCTGCTGAGGCGGCCGTGACGGTGGCGTCCGACGATTTGTCGTCATCGTCGGCCGGACGAGGCGGAGAGATCAGCGGCAGCAGTGTCGTTAACGCCTCGGGCAGTCGACGCGTGAGAAAAAGTGTCGAGGCTTGCCGATAAATCTTGGCAATGCTGTTGGTTGCTTGGTTGCCTCGGCCGGCGTAGCCGCCGTTGGGCGACGCCAGGGACGCCATCGACGAGCCCAGCGACGCCCGGCCGCCGTATGAGTTGCGGAAAGCCATGGGCTGGCCTAAAAAAAAGGTTTGTCGCTCAATTCAAAAGTGATATTGCGATATGAAAAAGTCGATGCTGATACAAATGGCGGTGATGGTCGTGAACGCGTGGGAAAGGGGGCGGCGGTCAAGTTGGGAAGGAGCGACCGTATTTGGAGGACCACGTGATGTTCTTAGAGAGAGGCCTTGCAGGTCTCTACACGAGAACACGCGTCGATGGCTGCATGCTCGTGCGATCGAGTAGCAAACTATAAAAAATAGAAAAAAAATCGGAAATCAATGTAAAATGATGGGATGTTGAATGCTCGACGTTGAATCACAAGATGCTAGAGAGGAGACTCTTTCTCATACGGGCATAGACAGTCCGGGACGCGGGTCCCCCAGCAAAAATGAAAACGGGGCTGGCATGCTCGGCTGCAGCGAGCGTGATGTGGTTCCTGCCCTTTCTTTGCCTCGGCTTTCAGCTGACAGCGAGGCTGGTACCTTGCAAACCGCCCAACTCGCGTGTCCCTGAAAGTACCGCCTGGCCTGTGCCGGCCAAGCTCCGCTGTGTACTGCGCTACAGGGGCTGCTTCTGCAGCACCAACAGAAAACGCGCTAGTCCCCATGCTGTGGCTTGTAAATAGCGCGTTTTCTCAACATAGCAAATGATTAGTCACTGATAGCACAGACTGTCACATGGCATAGCACGTGCAAACATCCACAAGTGTAAAGTACTCTGCGCTATCTTATCGTCAAAATAGTGGGTATCTCGTCGTCCCACCAACCACTGTTTACGTCCACCCACCCTCCTCGATGCAGCTCCGTCGTGCACAGAGAGAGAGTCCAGGCACAGCTGTGCTGCAGGGTCCCTGCAGCACAAGCTTCTGGGGCCAGTCAGCACGTTGCTTGGGGGCGCTCATAGCCCAATAGGTGAGTGGGGAGGGGGAAGTGCATGGACACCGCTTGCGTGGCTTTGCAGAATACCGTTCGTTTTGTTTTCCTTTTTATTTCCTTTTTTTTACGCATTTGTTTCATTGTCCTATTTGTCCTGGTCCCCTGTTATTATGTGATATTTTGTGGCCCATGTCCCTTTTCTGCCGTCTTTTCTATTGACACTGGCCCCTGGGACTATTCTTCAGACAAACACACTCGTTCCAAGATCGACAGAAATCGTCTTCATCCAACTGCTTCGAATCTCGTGATAGTTGATAGCCAACGAGCATCAATTCTGGCCACGCGCATGCCATTGCCCGCATTGGCATTCCTCAGCCCTACCGATCACTGTCTTTGAAACTATCTTCCATCACCTCCATTCGAACGGGATTCGTGCATTCCAAGCGCAAGCTCTCCACGCTTTCACTTTACGCCATTCACATTCCTCGTCTTGCGCCGTCTTCTTCTCACGGCCTCGCTTTTTTTGATCGCCCGTCTCGTCTCCTCCCGGTGGCCACCATGGCGCCGGCCGACCAGCTCGCGCCTCCGGGCTCGAGCACATACACATCCGACTCCATGACCGTCGGCGATGGCACCTGGGACTTTACCAAGAACTCCTTTTTGCTGCCCAACCTCGTCGGCCTCAATTTTGAGACGATGCGGCTCAATGGTGTGCTCCCCCTTTGTCTTTCTGTTTTTGTATCTATTTTTAGCCGTCGTCGTGTCTTGTCATTCCATTCTAACACAAGGTTCTCTCCCTTTCAGGCATGGGCAACCGCTTCTCCTCCATTCCGCAGTACCATTCGCTCATCAAGGGCCACGGCATTGTGGCCGTCTTTACATTCCTCGTCTTCATCCCGATTGGCGTCATGATCGTCCGCTTCCACAGCCACCGCTCGGGCGCCAATGTTCGCATCCACACCTACTTCAACGTCATCGCCGCGCTGCTGGCCACCGTCGTGCTCATCACGGGCTGGTTCGCCGTCGGACCTCACCGCAGTTTGACCAATCCTCACCATGGCATCGGTGTTGCTCTCTACACTCTCGTGCTTGTGCAGATCATTGGCGGGCGTCTTGTTCGCCATCTCGCCGGCCGGCACTCGCTCCGTCTCACGATCCACCGCTGGTCGGGCCGCCTGATTGCGCTGCTCGGTATCGTGCAGATTCCACTCGGACTGACGCTCTACGGCTCGCCCAAGTCACTCTTCATCCTCTACAGCCTCTGGATGGCCTTTTTGGTCTTTGTCTACTTTGTCCTGAGCTTCCGCCATGAAGGCAGGCGCCACCGCCGTGGCGACGATGTCTTTAGCAGCCACCACGGCGGCCATTCTTCCAGCGGTGGCGGTGGCGGCGGGAGCGGTGGCGGCTGGCTGAAATGGGCAGCTCCTCTGGCAGCCGGCGCCGGCACGTTTGCTCTGCTGCGCGGCCGCAGACGGAACCGTGACGCTTCGCCAGGCCGCAGTCAGAGCCGCAGCCGCAGCCGCAGCTACGACGCCAGCTACCGCCACCACGATGGACGCCGCGCTTCGGGCAGCTACGCAGACGAGGAGAAGATGCACGGTGGCGGCGGCCATGAAGGCGGCAACGGCGGTTTCATGAGCAAGCTGATGACCGTGGGAGCTGCTGCTGGCGCGGGTGCACTGCTGACCGGCCTCTTGTCTGGCCGCCGCAAGAAGAACAACGTGCGCGACGAAGAGTACTCGGCCGTGGCGACTGACACGCCCAGCCGCTTCTCGCGTCCTCCGCCTCGCCGCAACGCTGGCCCCCTTCCTCCGTCCGAACTGAGCTACATGACGGGTGATAGTCGCACCGACATGTCCCCGACGCCCGCACCCCGCCGCCACGATAGCCGCCGCAGCCACGGCCGCAGCCACAGCGGCATCGACTCGGAGGCAGCCGGCCTGGCAGCTGGTGCTGTTGGCGGTGCTGCTGCTGCGGCGGCCGCGGGCTCTGCCTACTACAACAACCGTCCGGTCACGCCACGCCCCTCGCACGCGCGCCGCCAGTCGATGCACGAGAGTGTCGACCGGTCCGACTACTCGCCCTACCAGAGCCCCTCGCGTCGTACGCCTGCGCCCGCCAGTGGCCGCGTGGCTGCCAGTGCTGGCAAGGGATTCCTGGGCGGCATGGGTCTTGGCTGGCTTGCCAACAGATTTGGAAGTCGTCGCAACGAGGAGGCCGATATGGCCGAGCGTGAGCGCATGCGTCGCGAGGAAGAGGACCGCCGCAATGGATCCCACGGCCAGCACTACACGGGCGACGGATACGGTTCGCCTCGCCGTGACCATCGCAGCAGCCGTCGCCGCCCGCCTCCGTCGCAGGTTTCTTACACCGAGACTGAAACCGATTCCGTTGTTGAGCAAGGCCCCCCTGTTCCTGGACATGGCGGCGTCCCTGCCTCTGCTGCTGCTGCTGGTGCTGGTGCTGTCGCCGGTGCGGCTGCCGGTCGCTACCAAGGACCTCCTCCCGTCACTCCTGGAAACAACGGTCCTCGTCGCTCGCAATCTGTCTCGCAATCACGTCAAAACATTCCCCCCATCTCGATGCCGTCGATGCCTCCTGAGTCGGACAGCGACTCGTTCATTTCACAACAGCCGCCCGTCGACCCTCGCAGACGCAACGAGAGCCGGGACCGGTACTCTTCGCAAGCTCCGCAACAACAACAGCAGCAGCAGCCCCCCAGTGTCAGGGTCAAGGTGCACGACGATCGAACGGGCAACATCACCCTGCGACGGCTGCCCGAGGGCGAGAATGAGCGCGACCGGATGAGCAGTCGTCCTGGTACCGGTGGCGGCGGTAGCAGCGGCACAAGACGCCAGCATTACGACGAGGAGAGCACTCTCTCCAGCGAGGACTCGCCAAGCAACAACCGTGGGTACCGTCGCGACGGCGCCGTGCGGCCGACGGCTGAGCTGCAGGGCAGTTCGGCGCGTCTGCAGTCGACGATTGGCGGTGCGTCCAATATGAGCGGCCCTCTTGAACCGCCACGGCCTCCGTTTGCCGGCGGAAGCAGTGCCCGTCGCACCAAGGACTCGTCATACTACTCGGGCACGCCCGGTGCTCCCAGTGTCGGCCCACAAGGTACCGTGAGCAGCATCGGCACAGGCAGCTATCCGAGCATCAGCGGTATGGCGCCCTCGGCTGCACCTACTTCGCAAGCTCCGGATGTCGACATGCAGTCTGCCGACGCAGCTGAGCGGCGGAGACGGCGGCGTCTCGAGCGCAATTCGTCAAGGCGGCAGCAGAGTGTTGATGCGTACCACTAAGACTCGGGGAGTCTTTTGCGGGACTAAGGAGCAGGATATGTGATATGTCTGATGTTTTGATTTTGTGAGCTTTTTTTGGCCTTTTTTCTTCTTATTCTTCTGATCGGTTGGTATGTCGCTTTTGGCTTTCGATCTGTGCCTCTATTTTTGGTGTGTTTTTATCTTCTTTTTTTTCTTTTGGTGTGGATATGGTACCTCACTGCACGTTGTGCATGACCCGTTTATATGGCGTTGGGGTGATTAGCATGATTTACTTGGTTTTTTTTTTGTATATTTTATTATTCTGAAAGATGTTTGTTAATGAAAAAGTTGATTTTGTACATGGAAGTTTGAGGAATGTATTGCTTGTGAAGACTTTGCTATTCTATGAATAAATACTACGGGAGTACATTCGGTGACGTTGTGATCACGTGAGTCGGCGCGAGACGCATAGTTTTCCAAAAACGCGTCGCGACCCCTCTTCTTCAACACATGGATGATGACGACGACGACACATGGGCAGTTTCTAACTGTCTGCAAGCAATCACAATGGCTACAGAAGAAACTGCTGCATCGGCAGCTGCGGCTGCATCCAGAAGCGACAATGCGACCGCACCGAATCCAGACGAAGATGTCCCAATGAACGATGGCGACGAGAATGAAGATGCAAACGAAAACGAGAATGAAGAGCAGCAGCAGCAACAACAGCAGCAGCCACAACAGCAACAGCCGCCGCCGCGTCCGGGTCCTCGCGCATCACGTCTGCAGGCCCTCTTTGCCTCGTCGCTCAACCATACGCTGGCCAAGGTGTCGTGGGACAATTTCGCCGCGTGCTACCCGACGGCCGCCTCGACCACCGCGCCGCCCGCCGCCGCCGCCACCCTCCGCGCCATCCACAGCGCCATGCTCGCGCGTCTGCAGGAGCTCTGCGCGGCCGAGTTCGGATCGGTCATGAGGGCGAGAGACGTCGTCCGGAAACTCAACGAGCTCGAAGCCCTGTCGGCCGAGGCCGCCGCGCGGCGGCAGGCCCGCGAACCCCCGACGGCGCTGCACACGCTGCCGCCCGCGACGCTGCTCAAGGCCCATCTCGCCCCGCAGCGGCGCGCCCAGCAGGCCGATCTGACGGCTCGTCTCGCGGCGGCGCAGTCGGCCAATGCGGCGCGGTTTGCCAAGCTGGTCGAGCAGCAGGCCGAAGCCGAGCAGCTCGTGGGCGTTTTGGAGCGGGCGCTGGCCGATGCTGCCGGTGCGGCTGCCCTGCTCGAAGAGGGCGACTCTGCCGGCGGACAAGGCGACGGAGACGGTGACGGCAACGGCAACGCATCCTCCTCGTCACAGGGTGGACTCGTCGCCGAGCTTGTCCGCGAGACGCGCACGGCCGAAATGGATATGGCGGATCTATGAATTCTCTGCAAGAGTGACAAACTGCATCTTGAAATTTTGTGTTTTTGTGTTGTTTTTACGGGCAGGAACCAAGCGGGCGCATGGGTGTTTTGTGGTATTATAGTCTTTTTAGACGGTCTTGGGTTTTATTGTTTAAATAATTTCAAAAGGCTTGCCCTTTTTTGTTTTCTGTACTTGTTCTGTACTTGGTCTATTCATTGGTATGTACATAATTGAGAATGAAAAAAGAGAAATTCTTGGAAGCTGCACATTGGCGCATGGTGTTCCGAGGGGAAACTCCTTTTGGGAAAAGTAAGAAATCTTGACATGACATGGAAGAAATGCGTTTTGTAATATAAGGCGTAAAAGAGGCATAAACGACGTGAAATGTAAAGCAGAAGAGAAGCAAAAAAAAAAAAAAAGCAAGCGCGCGCTGATGGTTTGTAAAACTCCAAAACATGCCAAACAAAGAGGAAAAGAGATATAAAAGAAGTGAAACCGAAAGGAGCAAAATACACGACACCGAAATGCAGACTCAACGCCGCGCAGAAAACACAACCCAGACGTGATACATAGAGAAAGCATCCGTGTGATATAAACACACGTAAAGGAAAGTGGGTGGATGAGGGGGTGGGAGGAGATGGTGAATGATAAAAGAAAAGAAAAGAAACGACAAGACGTCCATCTATAAACGTCACTCCACGCCGCTCACGTCACCGTGGCCCGACGTGTGCGCATCGTTGGCGTCGGCACGACCTCATAGTACCGCGGAGGGTTGACGCGCTCCATGTTGCCCGTGGACCAGTCGACCGACCACTGCTTGCCGCCGAAAATGATATACTTTGACTTGCGCGGGCTGCGGAAGAGAAGCGTCGAGTAGCACAGCTTGGCATATACCATATCGTGCGTCTTGCTCCAGCGGTGGCTCGGCTTCCACTTGCCCGTCTCGCTGTCTATGGCAGGGTTAATGTTGCGCGCCACGACTGGCTGGGTATCCGTGCTGTAGGCGCGGTACGGTCGGATTCTGGAAGCAAAGCCGCGCACCGAAAAGCGGCTGCCGCCATGGCTCTTGCTGCCGGTCTCGTTGTTTCCGCCGGCGTTGCCATGGCTGTTGGTCGCCCGCACTGGACTGCTCGGTGTCGACATGGCCCGCGCCGCCACCTGCTGCTGAGCGCTCATCTGGCGCAGCGGCGCCACCGAGGGACGCGGTGTCAAGGTCGCAGACGTCGTGGGATGAGGAGAGGATGAACGCGACGAGCGTGACGAGGAAATATCCTCCTGCTTTGTGTCGTTCTTCTTCGTCTCCTCCTTCTTGGCAGGTTCTGCAGCCACATTCATCGTCGGCGAGCCAGGCGTCGGCGGTGTCAAGGGCGTCATGGGCGTGGCAGCTTCGCTCGGAGCAATCGACGTCGTAGACGAGTCCACGGTCATCATCACGGACGCTGTCGTGAAAACAGACGTAGAGAGCGACGCGGATGACGAGCTGGAAGAGATCGAGCCAGACCGCGGCATTCCCCGTGCGCGAACACCGACACCAACACTGCTGGAGCGGGCGCGGCCGCCGGCGTCTTCCGCCAAGATGGCTGCCGCCGCTGCCGCCAAGGACCGTCCTGTGCGCGAAGACTTGCTTTGGAGATCGGATGTCGGGGGCGACCCCGGGCGAGGTGGCTGAATGTACGGCAAGGGCGTAATGGCATCCGTGGCCTCGTCGTCGTCACCGCTGGTGCTGATCTCCGTGTCGCCAATCTCGCCAATTTCACTTATATCGTCCATCTCGCCCATCTCACCCATCTCACCCATCTCATTGACCTCTGCCAACTCGCCCAGTTCGGCTGCATCTGTCACGCCGTGGTGGGCCGACAGGACGCGCACAATATCGGCTTCCATGTCGGCCTCCAAATCGGCTTCAATATTAGCCTCAACATCGACCTCTGTGCCAGCTTCGGTGATCTCGCGGCCGCTTCGCGAGCCAGACTCGTTAACGTCGGGCAAGCTCTGGTTGCGGTTGCGGTTGCGATTGCGGTTTCGGTTGCGGCCGGCCGTGCCACCGCGGTCGGTTCCGCGGTACCAGCGGATGCGCTGCATGCGCGGAATGCTCTGGTCGCGCGGGAACTCGCGCTCGTCAATAGGAGCAGCCACGCTCAGGGCGGCAAAGAACACATCGAGCCACCGAATCAAAGTCTCGAGCTCGACGCACGACAGGAGAAACTGGTCTGACTCGGCACGCACACGAATGACGTAGCGACGTCTGGTTATGTTAGCCCACTCCATCCCTTGTCTTTCCCACCCCGTTTCTCCTCAACTCACTTGACATAATCTCCGGCAATGCCAACGTCTGCATATGTCAGGTTGTACGCCTTTTCGAGAGTGGTCTTGTGGATCCATGGCGGATGGTCGGCAGAGGTGCCCTTGCTGTTGGAACGGCCCGTCCAGCGGCTCTCTTTGCGGCACTGGTAAAGCTCAAGGGAGGTGCCGTGAAGAATGACGTACACGGGGTTCCAGCTGCGGTTCTCGGCGCGCTTGGTGGCATTTTCAATCTCCATCTTGCGCTGGAAGACGCCCTCCATGTGAATATCGCAATAGTAAGCGGGGAGGACGTCATTGGCCGGGTTTGGGGTGTCGTTTGTGCTGATTGTATTGTTTGTACTGTTTGTGGCCGCCGTGTTGGGTGTGGCAGAACCAAGTGTCAGATCGTTTCGTTGGGACGTCACGGCATGTTCATATGATGGCGGTGGTTCAGATGGAAGTTGCTGCTGTTGGTGTTGCTGTTGAACGGAGGACTGTTGCGGCAATGGCTGTTGAGGCGGGAGATTGGCTTTGCGGTGAAAGTATTCCTCCAGTGACGTTCTGTGCGGTGCCTGCGCTGTTTGTACCTGCAGCAAGGCGGGTGATGCCGCTGTTGGTGTCTCAGGTCGTGCAGAGGAAGCTGTGAATGGCCGCGTGGGCGTCGTAGTGCGTGTCAAGGGAAACTTGCGCGCTGCGGCCGCGGCAGCAAGAGCAGCAGCGTCACGGTGGCCCGAAGCACGGAGGGCCGGAGAATCTGGAATGGTTTGCTTCGAGGCCGTCATTGTTGCTGTCATGGTAGCGGCCATGGTTTTTTTTTTTTTTTTTTTTTGTGTTGTCGTAGCTGTCTTTGTTTCTTTCTTTTAATTTTGTCCGTGTCGTCGTTGTCGATGTTTGACGGCCGTCCTTTTTTTTCTTTTTTCCTATGTCTCCTTTTTTCTAATAGAGACACCACCACCGGCCGTCCCGAGATCACAATCGAAGGATCACGTTTGCCGCAGCGGTGTGCAGCCCATTCATATAGCGGTCATAGGAGAAGCGATTGTGTCGTTTTGAGACGTTTGAGACACGGTTTCTGGGGCAGGCAAAGGGGTTGAGTGAGAGAGTAAGACGGGTCGTATCGAAAAGAAAAGGCCGTTATACGGCAGATGCTGTCGAGATTGGTGTTGCGTAAATTGACCAGGTTGAGGATGCTGGAAATGTCGACGGGGTCGGTGAAGTCAATGAGGTCAATGGGGTCAATGAGGTCAATGAGGGAGGATAGAAGCAGCCGGTATCTCGGAAGAATGGGGAAAGCGAAAAGCGAGAACAAAGGAGTGCAAAAAGGAAGCAACAAAAACGAAGTGAGAGAAAGGGTAAAAGACAGAACGCAGTGCAAATTCAAACGGTGCGGAGAACGTCGGAGAGCGTCAGAAAGTCAGAAAGAGCGCCATGAGACGAGTCCACGTCAGAACAAACAACAAAAAGAGGGAAAGGGAAAAACGGAAGGGTACGGTGCGTTGAGGGGAGTGGGTGGCCCGGAACGTCAGACAAATTCAAAAGCAAGATTCGGCAAAGCGTCGAGACAGCAACGTCTTGTGGAGGGGGTGGTGAAAATAAAAAGAACAAAAAAGGACAAAACCCGTAACAAAACAAAAATGGAAGAGGAAGAAAGACCCGGCAAGACTAGAGAAGACCTGGAAAAAAAAGAACCAAGAACAAGAGAATCCAGGGACCAAGGTGGGCACAAGAGGAAAGAGGAAAGAGCAAAAGCGCAACTGCTTCTCTCTCCGGCAAGACCTCACATGGAAAGAGCGGGAGGGACCAAAAAAAAAACGGGCACGCACAAAAAGGGAAGGAACCCGTTTTATCATGTTCTCGGCGAGGAAGGCGCGGCCGGCTTGCCAAGCGGTCCGTATTCCTCGTTCTTTCCTCTTTTGTCTGTCGGGCAATTCTGTGTTCTTCTTTTTTTCTCTTGTTTTTGCTTTTTTTTACAATTCACTTGAAGAATTTCACTATATCTTTCTTAAAAAATTTATCTGTCTTCCCTTTTTTTCTTGCTCTCTTTTCGCCCGGTCCTTTTTTTGGTGTGTGTTCATGCTGGCGGGCAAAGTTCAGGGTACATGAGTTTGGAAGACGGCGTCATATATTCGGCGGGTCACTCTGGTCACTCTCTTTTGTGACGCTTGCCGGCGGGGTGCATGTCAATCTGGAGCATTTTCATGGTTTTTTATGGAGATTTCTTGGGCTTCGACGGACGACAGTCTCTTTTACGGGTTTCTTACGCAACGTACTCCGTAGAAAAAAAAAGGTCTTGCGCCGTCGGTGGCTTTAAAATGGGGCCCGACTTCCCGCCGGCGCAAAACGAGGAAGGAGCGAACCAGCGAAGTTGGCATAATACGAGGGGTGAATAGACGGGCACTTTCTTTGACGGGACCTGTGGCAGGACCGAGCTATGCAGAAAACTGCTAGAAGGAAAAAAATAGGCCAACCCGGTCAGGTACGAGTACGAAATGGAAGGTGCAAAGTGTACAAAGTGGCCCATGAGCTTTTTTGGTGTCGTTTGGGGCGCTGCGTGCGTGCGTGTATACGGTGTGTACGGAGCCTCGATTGGGAAGGAGCGACCCATGACCGTTTTTGCTCCAGCCTTATTGTATCTTTTTTTTTTTTTTTTTCACGAGGCAGATCGGCCTTCTCCGTCTTTTTCAAATTTGTCAGGCAGTAGAGAGAGAGAGAGAGAGAGGAAAGAGTGCGCGTGATGTGCATCGTACGAGTACTTGATGACAGGGAAAAAGAGCGACAGGGTGTAGACGAAGCGAGAGAGATCAACAAAGATCAACAGCCAGATGGCATGCAAGAGGCGGCACAAACGGAAGGGGCGGAAGTGTTGGTAGCCAATGAAAAATCGGATGCTCGGTTTGGGGAAGCATTCTGCGGTGTAAGAGACGGGGAGTCGAGAGAGCCGGCCTGCGTCAGAACGTTTCTGACGTACTGTCGAACACGTCTGGGGAAAGGTGTTACGAAGCACCGGCAAAAAAAAAAATTAAAAATTAAAAATTGACAGTCTGGTTTGTATCTTGCTTTGCATGCTTCCGCGTGTTCCATTGCGTGAACCATTGCGTAGCGCATCGCATTTCAGCATGCTTTTTGACTTTGTCTACTTGTGCCTACCGTTTCTGCTTCTTGCCGTTGTCTATCGCCGTTTGGGCCCTCTTTGGGGGCTTTGGGGGCCTCGTTCGCTCTTTCCCTTTTTTTATTTGTCCCTACTGGGCTTCTTCGGTCTTTTCCTTCCATTTCTTTTTTGCCTACTTCCCCCCCTCTCACTTGCGTCGGTCGCTCCTTCTCTTACGGTGGGCCGCGCAGCCGCTCAAAGACACCCAAAACCGCAGCAAAAGAAAGCAAGAGCATGCACTAAAAAGGACACTACCTCCTCTTTCATGCAGGGCCCTGAATGTTGCGTGAGTGCTGCGTGAATAGTGCGTGGGAGTATCTGGCAAATTTCCCACGAGTGTGAGTGCGTATGAGGAGTGTATGAGTGTGCCCCCGCTCCGCCCCCCTCCCCGGGGGACGGACGGGCGGCGCGGGCATGCAAAGCGTGTGTTGGTGGGCGTGGGGCGACAAGTGGCTGGGTTGGGCTGAACGGTTGCTCCCACTCTCTCTCTATCTTATTTTTTAAAGACGCTTCGGATTTTTGGAGAAGGGGCTCGTCGCACTCTTTGCATTTTTTTTGTTTTGCGAGATGTTCAGGGGGCCTATTGCCCACCGTTCTCCCCCATACTCCGTACGGAGCAGTTTGAGTCTGTGCTGAAAATCAAAGTACCTCGCACGGGGTAGTACCTTCCCCATGACGCGTACCACCGCACATTGTTTACGATACGCAACCCACGACCCCAACGCTCATTAGGAAGGAGCAACGAAGCAGCCACGAAGAAGGTCGCGGTACTTTTCTTTCCAGTCTTCTTCTTTTGTAGGAATTGCCCCGTGTTATGGTCCGTTTTCTTTTGTTTTTGTCTTGTCGGAGGTACAGACTCCCCAGAGACGGTAGCAGTCCCCCGGGCACCAGCGATCAGCCCAATGGTGCCAGCTGGGCTGTGCTGTTGCTAGAGAAGAGTCCGTGCGAGTGTGCCTTTGCAAAGTTACTTGTTTTTGTGTGTTTACCGGTTTTTTTTTTTTTTTTTTGATTGGGGCCAGGCAATGTGAGGACGGAAAGAGCGAGAAGCATACGAGTATGCGTTCTTGTCTACATATTGGAAAGAGAGAAAAAAATCAGTGGACCTCAAAAAGCCTTTTGCCCCGATTCACCCGGAGGCGGGGAGTGAGGGGGGCAATTCGATGTAACCCTGTGGGGGAACAAGCAGGGGGGAGAAGAGAGCGAACGGCGGGAGCGAGAAGCAATGGAACAAAAAAGACAACAGGAACGAGGCTGTGCAATGCATTCGTGCATTCGGGGCAGGCGGCGGATGACGGACAGTCTTTCCCCTGCGGAATTCTTGGCAGCCGGTAACAGCTGCATAAAATGGAAATGTATTTTACGAGTATCTTGCGTGGATTCCTTACAAAGCATGTTTGTCGGGAGCTGTTTTGTTGGTGCTGCCGGCGTTTTGCCGCTAATCACGCCTACTGACAGCTGTCAATATCTCGTTCAGAGAAAAAGCGAAAGAAATAAAGTAAAGTAAAAA